>OZ024860.1:1891827-1901827 GCA_964017155.1 Oasisia sp. SBJ-2009
TGAATATTATTAGAAGCTAATAGATTAGAGACGAGACACGTGGGTCGTCAACGAGAGGACAGGGTGGATTAGTAAAGTGAAGTCGTAGAACACGTTAAAG
Source organism: Oasisia sp. SBJ-2009 (assembly GCA_964017155.1). Classification (NCBI taxonomy): domain Eukaryota; kingdom Metazoa; phylum Annelida; class Polychaeta; order Sabellida; family Siboglinidae; genus Oasisia; species Oasisia sp. SBJ-2009. The sequence continues at coordinate 1,891,928 of OZ024860.1, forward strand.
CCTCCATTGGACGGGAGGACGTCGATACTAACACAACACGCGCATACGCATATACGCAAGCCCGCGCAAGCATACGCACGCACGCACCAACATTAATGCACGGATCAGTACACACACGCGCACGCACGCACGCACGCACGCACGCACGCACGCACGCACGCACGAACAATCACTCGTGCACGCTTGTCGCATGCACGAATTGAGGGAAGAGGAAAGGAAGGAAGGAAGGAATGACGGATAAAGCAGGCAGGCAGGCAGGCAGGCAGGCAGGCAGGCAGGCAGGCAGGCAGGCAGGCAGGCAGGCAGGCAGGCAGGCAGGCAGGCAGGCAGGCAGGCAGGCAGGCAGGCAGGCAGGCAGGCAGGCAGGCAGGCAGGCAGGCAGGCAGGCAGGCAGGCAGGCAGGCAGGCAGGCAGGCAGGCAGGCAGGCAGGCAGGCAGGCAGGCAGGCAGGCAGGCAGGCAGGCAGGCAGGCAGGCAGGCAGGCAGGCAGGCAGGCAGGCAGGCAGGCAGGCAGGCAGGCAGGCAGGCAGGCAGGCAGGCAGGGAAGGTGTTCACAAATATTGATGTATCTAAATACGATTTCTAACTATGACGCTCATATATTCCATATGATCTAAAGAAATGGTTGTGTGCGGTGGTTGCTCATTAAGCTAACGATCAAGGCCGTCGTTGCGGATAGAGTCTGCTTAGTCAGAGAGAGAGATTGCACGCTCATCGGATGGCCAATTATCGTGATTGCGCGATCGGCGTTGGAATCGTAACGAAATTGATATCTAATGGCTTTTTAATAATACCCAGTTACGGAGTAATTTACTTGGTCTCGCCTATGATTGCGTTCACGGGCACTGAAAAATGTCTGCATAGGTCTTCGGTTATACCATCCCGTCAAATATTAGGCTATTTGCCATACAAAAATTGGCTATTTTCCATAAAAAAACCGCTTGCAAAGATGTTTGTATCAACATACGAAGCAGTTTTATTTCAGTGAACTGATTACGTTGCTGTATTTTATTTATGTAATTTTTGTTTTAATACAAACTTTTTTCAACCATCAGATGGGATATTTTATTTGCATATTCATTAAACAAGAACCATCAAAGTATCAATATAATAACGTTATGTTTAATCATAGCAAAACACAGCCACATTATGCTTATTCGTGCAAACTAAGTAGGCGGATCCATCAAAAATTGGCTGACAAAACAGGATAAGGTAAATAGTAGGCCTACATTTGGTCTTGAAAATATTTCATACTAAGACAAACGACACCAGACATGGATGGTGTGTAACTAAGTAATTGTTATGTGACGTTCAGGGAAAACAAAAAGGACACGTCAAAATTACATGTTATACGAATTGTGCAGTGTAACTGCACATAGATCAGGTTTAAAATGACAATGGGTGTGACGTCACATAACAACAGAATACCGAGGAGGCGACAACATTGACAGTGTCTAATAATAATATCACAGAGAAGGACGTTTGTATGTTATTAGATGACTTGATGCAAATTGCAATAATAGCATAATCGTACGAAAACTGTTCCGAACTAGCGTTTACCATGGCTGAGAATGAACAATTATTTCAGTGCTGCACAATTCGGTTTTGTGAACTTATGATTACGTACGCTCTTCAACCTTAGTAGATGGTCAAATTATGTATATTGTCTTTAAGAAGTATCGGCGCTAGATCTCGCCGCTAGATCTCGCCGCTAGATCTCGCCGCGAGATCTCGCCGCTAGATCTCGCCGCTAGATCTCGCCGCTAGATGTCGCCGCTAGATCTCGCCGCTAGATCTCGCCGCTAGATCTCGTCGCTAGATCTCGCCGCTAGATCTCGCCGCTAGATATTTTCGTTGTCCGTTCATATCGAGCGTAACTTACAAGCAGATAATAATATTTTTTTCCATTGGTTGATAACTACCCACACGCTTATTGCTGAGGACAATATTTCGCGAATGGTGATTTATCGTATGGACATTGCAAATGCTTAAGTAAAACCAACTTGTTTTAGTTAAGTATTTATGTACAGATGTGTTTGTATAATATGGACTAGGCAAGTGATAAATACTACAATATGGATTTGTTTCGCAAAAACATTTTTCAGACATATACAGATATGTAAACTGCATAATGAATTAACATGGTCATGGACGACCGTTAGATGACCCAGTGAATATTATTCCTCTCAAACTGTCCACGTACATTCCCCGCCGAAAACTGCAGCCGGCAAAGTAAGCGATGCGGACAGCCAAGCACACGGCGATTGAACACACATCAAAGGTGAAGGACTTTTCATCTAGAGGACCACCTGGCCCAGCTAGACGCTCATAATTGCCTTAGCTTCCATTCAGCCGGACACGATCCAACAACGCCGATGTCGTCATGGCGACGTCGTGACGTAACTCACGTCGCGGTTATGTCCCGGATGGAATCGTCGTAATCTTGCGGCACTGACGTCAATCGTTTGTTTCTTGCAGAAACGTGTAGATTCTTGGCGGTTTCCAAATAATATTATTGTGTAGTAGTGTTTTTGGCAATACATTTAACTCCCTTTTCGAAATTTACTCTACGTCAGTTCATGCAGCTGCACGAATAAAAGCCTGGCTCTAGAGAGTGGTGGCTATTTATGTACGGATAGTTTTCTAGCAACGATTTAAGTCTCGCTGAATGCTTCCAAGAGAAGCCACGATGGTGTACGAACAAACAGGTCTATCAGAGAGTAGAATGTAAAGCTATTTAAAACATCGTGTAACTGTATTCAACTATAAGAACTCATGGTTTATAAATTTGCGCGGTAATAAACCAGAATCACATTCGTTGTCGACCTGTTTCAAGCAGCTGCCTTGGTTGTTTATTAATACCAGGACAGTTAGTCGAACAAATGTCACAACGCATACTTTGCTATAGACACAGCCTTTTTAATTATAGGTTGGATGCTATCGTTGAATGCCCTTTCCATTGTAATTTTAATGTATTACATCTTTAATTATTGACAAAAATCACACCGTGCAACGCTTTATGTTACCCAGGACGAAGTTATTCGTTCGCTAGACAATCAGCGGCGTCCTTGACCCAAACAATACCCTTACCCCAAAGCCTAACAAAACCCACAAGGCACTGGTATTGAGCAATATGCGCCGTTCATAATGGCGTACTATCAATACAACCTAATCCTGCTGTCAGACGCTACAGTTTATGAGCGCACTCATGGCGGCTACAAACATGATTGGATGTCAACATTGTTCGGTTATATAAAAGCGTAATAACAACGAAGGTAATTACGCAACGGGAGATATTGGGCGGCCGATAATGTCACTCTACAAATGACATCAAAGAGCTGTTCTCTCTGCGCGGGAAGGGACGCGTTCATCGAAGCAGACGACTTTTGCATTATCTCGGCTTCTTGGGCAGATTACGTTCGCACTGTGCACACAATGACGCGGACTATGCCCGATTTGTGCCCGACTACCCCCTCCCATATCATTTATCCCGTGATAGAGGTGTCGATATGTCATCATTGTGGATTTGTGATGCAAATAAAGATTATTTTGAAAATGATATGGTAATAATTGTCCATTTACGTATTCATGTTATACTCATGAACTTGTAAGTAGAAGACACATGGTGTAATAAATCAAAGAAATCGTTTTGTAGCAGCAAATATTACACATCGACATGCTATTAGGGATAACAACTTACTAAATATTTGCCATCCCATAATATTATAACCACTGCTGATGAAAATATGAATTCGTAAATTGAAATGATGAATACTAGTGAAAGCACATCTCGAGCCACCTTTAATTTGACACATTGAACTAGCAAACATGAAACTGTTTTAACTCAATAGTCAGAGCATGTATCTCTATATATTTCGTTGACATTAGTGAATGCAATGTTTTTTGTATTTTCAAATAGTTGTTTATATCGTGTTACATCATTGAAAAGAAAACAGCACAGCAAAAGTTCAAAATAAATACGTAAATGTCCAGCCTCATCAAATATGAAACTAATCGAATAGCAATTTACTTGTTTCTGTTTAATATTAGCTGCTGAAATAATTGCGGTTATAAACCAAATTGACAACTATCTCAGAAGGGATGGTGACGTTGTAGACGAAAATTCTTGGGAACCCTCTATCTCTTGTTAGGTGATTGTTTTGCGTTTGGAGGCAACCAAGATAAAGGGCTAAGAAATGTGTGTTGGCTATATACGATGCCAGATGTTAACCGAAACTGCCCCAATGTCAGCGTCATGATGCGATTGCAACAAGTTCAATTTAACCGGAAACTGGCAAAAACACCTAATGCGCACCGGAACGGTCGAGATGCCATGCACTTCCGGTAGCGACTGTGGCCAATTTAACGCCAGCTGCCGTAAGACAACAGTGGTCACTCAGTGTCCAGCCAGCGAAGCTTGACCGGTCCACTCTGGCAGCTGTCGCTCGGACGTTGTTAACTGGACGAAGGTGGACGCAATCAATGAGTGGCCGGATTAAAATACCATTGCTGCTACCTGAGAACGGTCATCAGTGTCAGTAGTGGACAGTCGCTGGACATTGAGTAACGGTTCTTTAACTGGCCGGCCTGCGTTCTTGAATGTGCACTGAAGAGTTCCACTGAGCATGCTTATTAGTTGATTAGATGACCAGGTGTGACGCAAAACGTGATTTATGGTAGAATTGTGCTTTTGTCGTCGGCAGACGGTGTTATGTAACGTCTATTTGGGAGATCGTTGGTTTTCGTTCCATCAACGGGGTGCTGTTTGACCAATGCGATTCGGCGTCACTCAGGAGTATGGCTGGAATTGTGCCTAAACACACACTTTCGTTTGCCTGCCTCTAAGTCAGTAGTCTTGTATTCGGTGCGTCCCAGTTAACATTACCCACACACAAGTATCGTATAATCAACCAATACTTGGCAAGATTTCACTTCAATAGTCAGTTATTGGTGAAAGCTTCAATACGCTGCGCGCTGTCCGGATTAAGCCAGGCAGCTGTGACGCCCTGGTACAGTGTATATACAAGAGAAGTAATTAACTTAGTTAACTCTGTTCATGGAAATAATAACACAAATAATAAAATTAATAATAAAATAATAATGCAGATGTGTGAAAACAAACCTGACTAGAAAAGTTCGTACTTTTAGTAAATAAGTCTCAGCATTGTTGTTATTCGAAACGCTGATCAAAATTGAAATTGAACAAAATTGAAAATACAACTGCGCGTCTTCTTCTTATATACTGATTGTGTAATAAAATAGTTAGCATTGGGAATTAGGTAAAAACAGTTGATTGTAATCAGCACATGCACTGTGAAATCATGTTGTTAAAGTACACGTAAAATAACGACGAGGAAATAACAACCGGATGTTGATTGGCGCGCGGTGCATTTCGGGAAAGTTAGAGAACAAGACATATATGCGTGGGGTTTGTATGTGGGCGTGTTTGTGTAGTCGTGCGTGCGTGCGTGCGTGCGTGCGTGCGTGCGTGCGTGCGGGTGTGTATGCACTATGTTTGTGTTTATGTATTATCTACATGTATTGGTGTTGTTGCGTATGTGCCTGCCTCTGTGTGTTGTTGCGTGCGTTTTTAATTGTCTTTACAACATATTATTATATAATAAAATAAAAAATGAGACAAAAAAAGATTGTTTGGGAGAAAGAGTATATAAACAAATCTATGTCTGAAATGTGGAAACATTTCAAAACTTTAAACACGCATCAAGTCGAAAAGCATATTCCATCCAAAACAATACAACAAGAATCAAGACTAATGATATAAATCGGTCCTTTAAGCAAAAAAAGCAAAACGTGTCAAAAAAGCAACAAATAAAAGTGGTTTCAAAGCCGATGACATATTGCACGACGAAGCAAAAGAGAACCTACAGACTATTACAGAAGAGGCAAAATTACATTATCAAAATAAATTAATTGTAGATCAAGATAATAAATGTTCAAGATAAAACATTCTGGAATTACACCAGACATTAAAAAATATCATCATCGACAATTAGTGACACAGAGTTTGTTGGTAAATAAATTTCCAACGACAACCATAAAGCAAACGTTTTAAATGATTTTTCATATCTGTACTTACAGATGAGCCAGAAATACAGCACTCTCTACACACGGTTGACGCCAATGTAGATTTTGAACTGTGCAATATAGTAACCTCATCTACAGAAGTAAGGAACAAGCTTAACCATCTTAAACCAGACAAGGCCAATGGCCCAGATCTATTAAATGTAAAAAAATTACGAAACTGTCTAGACTTTGATCTTCCATGATCTATCATGTATAAAAAAAATCAATCCAAACCAGCCAGATACCACAAGGTTGGAGAGATGCTAATGTAACACCTATACACAAAAAAAGGTTCAATACACAGGTGCAGGAATTATAGACCAGTGTCCATTACCAGCCAGGTAGTAAACCGGTTAGAGACAATATTACGAGATAACATGTTAAACCTAGCCGAAACAAATACATTTTAAAAGTTGTAACCAAAGTGGTCTCACAAAATAAATGTTCATGTACTACACAATCACTTGACTGTCTTTATGACTGGACTGCCATTATGGATGATGGACTTGAAACATACATAATATACCTAGGTTTTTCAAAAGCGTTTGACACTGTCCCTCACAAGCGTCTGATATATAAATTATAACAATATGGCATTACAGCTATGGATAAAATTACTGCTATGGATAAAATCCTTCCTGGCAGGAAGACGTCAGAGTGTAGTTTCGAGAAATGGATATTCATCTTGGAGAACTGTTGAAAGTGGAGCTCACAAGGCTTCATTTTGGGACCAATACTATTTATATTGTTTATAAACGTCGACCAAATTCAGTGAAGGCAACTGTCAAAATGTTTCCTGATAAAGTAGCCGACTGTGAGAACCTCCAAGATGATTAACAGTTTAAATAAACTTGAAATCTGGTTAAAAAAGCTATTAAATGTCAACACCAACATATGTGTAGTACTGACAATAAGACAAAGCATCACCTATGTATATACTCTAAACGGAAAAATATTACATGTAGTAGACGAACAAAAAGACTTTGGAGTTACAGTATGTAACAACTTAAAACCATACTAAAATATAAAACACACACAACAACAACGGCAAATTAATCAAACGATGTTTTTAAAGTAGAACTAAAAACAGATTATACGATTATATGATTAGGCCAGTGCTGGAGTATGCGCCATCAGCCTGGAACCATTATTATCAAAACATAATTTCACCAAATTTGAAAAGACTCCATCCAAACACAGCGCTAAAACACAGCAGACCATCAGCGGAACGTGTCTCTTTGGAACAGAGACAATGCGAGGTAGACCTCTATCTGAAGAGCTACTCGCGCACGGATATCCGTAACCACTTCGTTACGAGTCTGATAATTGACTCGTGGAACACTCTCAGAAGAAGTGGTGACAGCAGCCTCATTTAGCATTTTCAAGAAGATACTGAAGTCTCTGACCACCGGTTAAAACAGACAAAACACTAATTAACTATATAGTAAGTAAGTATACCAAGTATATAATATCCAAACGTATGCTCTATATTTCATTTTTGAACAATAATAGTTAATTATTGCTACACATTCAAGCGTACTTGTCTTGTCGTCTAAATACCCTGCATGATATCCCACTCTGTTGTCGCCATCGCTGGCGTGCAGTAGATTCATGTCGCCCGCACAAGCCGACAGCTGTACATTATATACACACCCCATGCCCACAGCGCAGTGCACTTTTTGCCACCCTCTCTCCGGGTGTTGGTACACGGGGCAATAGGGCAAGTATGGCTAGCGTTATCTCTGGGGAGATATGTTCACCGGTGAATGGTGTGGTGCTGTAATTACTGGGTTCACGACAGCAAAAAGCAGCCACGCGTGACGTAGTTAGCAACCAAAGAGGCACGTCACGGGTCGAGCTGCTGACTGTGCCCCGGAAATTACCCACGTGATGCGAAAGTGATGCTTAACACGCACCCTGCCACACGCGGGCAGCTATTTCAAATGAAACCTATCTCAGGTAAATTCCTTACTGCATCTTCAAATTAAAGATATCTCACTATTCGATTTTTTCACTTTTTTAACCCTTCTCCTTTTTCAAATAAATTTAGCAAAAAAGCAAGGAATGTCGATTAGTTTGTAGAAATGTGCGGTTTTGTTTTTGGAGAAAAACATCACAGAAGTTGCAGAAAATATTGGTGGCTGGGTCCAGTCGAAATTCAACCATGAAAGACAAAAGTAGATCTGTCTTACTACTGAATGTACAAGGATCGATCGGATGAATTACTTAAACTCACTCATTGTTTTAAGTTCATTATGTAATTAAACCATACGTATAGTGATGTTATGCTGCGCTGCGCTGCGCTGCGCTGCGCTGCGCTGCGCTGCGCTGCGCTGCGCTGCGCTGCGCTGCGCTGCGCTGCGCTGCGCTGCGCTGCGCTGCGCTGCGCTGCGCTGCGCTGCGCTGCGCTGCGCTGCGCTGCGCTGCGCTGCGCTGCGCTGCGCTGCGCTGCGCTGCGCTGCGCTGCGCTGCGCTGCGCTGCGCTGCGCTGCGCTGCGCTGCGCTGCGCTGCGCTGCGCTGCGCTGCGCTGCGCTGCGCTGCGCTGCGCTGCGCTGCGTTGCGCTGCGCTGCGCTGCGTTGCGTTGCGTTGCGTTGCGTTGCGTTGCGTTGCGTTGCGTTGCGTTGCGTTGCGTTGCGTTGCGTTGCGTTGCGCTGCGCTGCGCTGCGCTGCGTTGCGTTGCGTTGCGTTGCGTTGCGTTGCGTTGCGTTGCGTTGCGTTGCGTTGCGTTGCGTTGCGTTGCGTTGCGTTGCGTTGCGTTGCGTTGCGTTGCGTTGCGTTGCGTTGCGTTGCGTTGCGTTGCGTTGCGTTATGTTATGTTATGTTATGTTATGTTATGTTATGTTATGTTATGTTATGTTATGTTATGTTATGTTATGTTATGTTATGTTATGTTATGTTATGTTATGTTATGTTATGTTATGTTATGTTATGTTATGTTATGTTATGTTATGTTATGTTATGTTATGTTATGTTATGTTATGTTATGTTATGTTATGTTATGTTATGTTATGTTATGTTATGTTATGTTATGTTATGTTATGTTATGTTATGTTATGTTATGTTATGTTATGTTATGTTATGTTATGTTATGTTATGTTATGTTATGTTATGTTATGTTATGTTATGTTATGTTATGTTATGTTATGTTATGTTATGTTATGTTATGTTATGTTATGTTATGTTATGTTATGTTATGTTATGTTATGTTATGTTATTAAATAACTAGCTAGCAGCCGCACAAACAAAGATGGAAAGGAGTATGCTAAACATCACCAACCAGGACAGAAAAATAAACACATGGGTGAGAGAAAACGAGATTACCGATGGACACTGCGTATCACCTCGTGGAAACTCTACGAAAGGAAAAGACCTAGAGGAAGGCCGGCGAGACAGTGGAGAGACGAACTAGACGACTACTGGAAGGGTACCTCTCTTAAATGTTTTCGTTCCTACTAAAACACACTGGATAAGACCTTCGTTACATTAATGTCATAGAGGAGATTAAAAAAATGGTAATCGAGTGGTGGGAATATGTACACTGTGTGGATTTGTTTTGTAGCATCCGTCGATGTGGCGCCAGATAATCCATATAGTTCATTATATAATCTTTGGATAATCTATATGACCTGGACTATCCATTCGTGAAGCTATTGTAACGATTATGCACAAACCGATACACAATCTAATCACACGCATAATTGTTAGTTTGTCTGTCACTATTATCGTTGTTAATCAATATTTCCCACGCTTATATACTGTGTACCTATGGCGAAGGCCTCACAGTTACTGTGAGTGTACAGGTCTCAACGCACAG
>OZ024860.1:1906827-1989327 GCA_964017155.1 Oasisia sp. SBJ-2009
CTTCGCGTGGAAAACAATGGCGCTATTGTGGAGCGATCACTTGCGAATAATTTATCTGTGAGCGATGAATCGTCTGCTTTGTTCGTAGGCAGAGATGGTAATGGAACATCGCTGTACTCGCTGCTGGGGCCCCCACTACACTGATCACTTAGGACTACTAACGCAGGCAATGTAGTCGCCATTAGTACCGCCGTAGCGTGGTGATTGTAACGACACTTCCGCCGGCGTCGTCAACGCAAATTGTGAGCACCATTACAATTTCCGGTACTTGTTCCACGGACTTGTCCAGCGTCAGGCGAGTTTGTTGTTGCTACGTCGCCGAGCTGACATGGTTTGTTGTCCAATGTTGTTTTTGAAGACACGACTTTTCAATATATATATATATATATATATATATATATATATATATATATATATATATATATATATATATATATATATACGTATATCTAAACGTTTGTGATACAACGACTATTTCTTGTTTGATTACCGGCAAATAACAATTGTTCCAGATTCCTCATCAAAGCTCAAGACCATAACAAAGTGAATGATGTTAGATAAATCTATATCTGTAACTGATTGTAAAAAACGAAGTTTTATGAAAACAAATGACATTCGAAACACACAGTATCGATAGTAATTGATGAACGTGAAACATATATTATAAACATTACTGAAGTTTATTTACAATATGTACAACATTTAAGCAATTGATCGATAAAAAAAAGTCTGAATGATTCATGCAGTTTACTGATATTACACATGCAGTGAACACGTTTAGTTGAGTATGTTCTTTAATACTTATGAACAGCATTGTTGTTTTCGCATTTCTCGCCATTTCACTTATGAAAGTTTAATATAAAACACAACAATGTCATTAGTTCTTCTGACGAATAGACGAGACAATACTATAATGGTAACTGCTGGAGCGGATGAAGTCTGAACATCAATAACTGGAACACAAAGACATAATTGTAATCATTGAAAACCGACCAGCGCTTAATATTATAATGCAACAACTTTGGCACTTGAAATAACCAACGTCAGCTGCTAAATACAAAATGTGTTGTTGATCGTGCGTAGTTAGTATTGGCATATCAGCAGCTAACTGTTCTCCTTCCGTTTTTATCAAAAATAAATTCGTAAAAAAGGTAAAAAAAACTGAAGCACCATCGGCAGTATGTACACTAGGTGTTGTAACGCTGCAACCATCTCGTTGAGCCAATCAATACATTGCCTTCTTAGGTCGACAATGCACCACATAAAGAGTACGTCACGTATTGTCTTCCGTTCGTCCGGCGAACGCCCACGTGACCATGTCATACGTGACTGGCATTGACGTAATGTATGTTTGTCCCGCATCGCTGGTTGTGATTGTCATTTTCCAGCAGGACGCCATCTTGACTTCTCGGTCTGTCACGCGGCGGCGGACGATTCTGTCTTGAGTTGTCAAATCTGACCGTGGGACTGCGTGCGCCGTTGTATCGACTTGACCTGTCCACTGAGTCCGGCGGTAGACTGTGTCTGGCCAACTCGGGGTCGTCGTTCGAGCCTCGACCACTGTCCGTGTTGGACGTCTCCGTGGAGTGGACACTGGCCGAGTCCCCCCGGCCCTGGACACAGAACTCCCCACAGCTCGCGTCCAACTGAAGCAGAACACACACGATTGATTGGTAGTGTCAGTGATTTTCGTTAGTAGGACAACTGATTTTACAAGAAATCGTTGGTTTGTTTATTAACGTTTATTAATATGTTAATTATTAATTACTTCTATACCGATGTTCATTCTGGAGGTTCTATGTACAAATATTGGACAACCCCATTATACATGTGATGTTTGTGTTCATACAATTATTTTTATCCAATTTTTGTCATGACCTATTTCGTTTGAGTTTTTCTTTATTTATTTTTTATTTGTATGTGATAATTGTTTTAAATCTATTTTACGTATTGTACTTTTTTCTAATTGTATGTTATATATACACAATACTTTTATGGATTTTTGTTTGAAATAAATATGATGTTATAATACACTTGACCGACAGCACATTAATTGTAAAAGTATGTCTATAATATACGTGATACCAAATATATTGGTTGTTGGAATTATTTGTGCAGAATAAGGAATATGACTGAATTGGATATAAACATGGTACGATATAGATTAGATGTTTAGCGATGACGGTGAACTTACTAGACCAATGTAAACCACAATAGCGACTACAATGGCACATACAATGCTAATGGCGTTAACACTTCACGTCGGAGATGAAACACGTCATATCATGGCGATAATTATAGGCAGAATAACCGAATTCATCATCAACAACACCAAGGAACCATCATCGACCTATTTCTACCCCCACTTAAGCAGTTAACTTGCCCCACATTGGCGCCTTGTCATTAATGCCCACCCGACGCCCCTTGAAGTAGCTCTAGACAGCTACGGTCACACATGTATGGAACAAAGGAGATGAGTATCTCCCTTGAAAGGCACTCGTCGCTTCGGTTGGCGCTTAAGCGGGTCTCTTGCGAGAAGCGTCTGACAATAGTCGCTCTACCCGGGAGTGCAAACGACAAACACGGTCGGCAAATGACATGTTAGTAAATGCCGGGCGAGCGTCAGTTGAATACAACATAAAATCTACACCGTCTTAAGACTTCTGAGGACTATGGTTACCGAGTCAATAAGTTGATGGTTCGAGATCTTGCGGGAGATGATATCAGTCGGCGTCATTAATGGTTGTTTAATTGAGCGGTAGAAATACGCTCCGGGACACGTAAACATATTGATAGATAGAAAGACAAAAGTTAATAATGCAAGCGAATATAAGTTTTGTTGTGATTGTGTTAGCAAAACTTCTGATTCATACTATGCGCATTTATATTCTAAAAATGTATTTCCAATGCATACACATTTCACGATATTACTATTTTTGCATGCTACTCTACATGAAGTGTCCCATAGTTCCCCGCGATGTACTGCGCACTGGGTGTGTTCCGGTGACGAGAGAAGAGGGCATGATTGACGAATCGTCAAAGAAATTCGTGGCTTTAGTTTGGTTTAATTGTTCGTATTTTGTTAAACTTACAGCCATTGTATGTACAGTTGTCAGACAACTCTTGGCCTGTGTCGTCTAGTTATAGCAGAAACCTGTTATTACTGGGCTCCTGAACATGGCAGACATAAAAGGTGCAGAAATATATATCTATATATATATATATATATATATATATATATATATATATATATATATATATATATATATATATATATATATACATATATATATATATATATTTATATATATACATACATATATATATATATATATATATATATATAGGCATATATATATATATTATATATATAATATATATTTGCAACTTTTGTGTTTGCCATATATATATATATATATATATATATATATATATATATATTCCTAATTTGATCTTTATAAATACAAATCGGCTGTTAAAGTCGTGCCTACCTGGCTTCCTTGGTGTGGCATTGGTGGATAGTGTCCGGAATTGTACAGTAGGTGGCGCTGTGAGTCGAGATGTTTTCTCGGCGGTCTACGCGGTGGGTCGGTGTCGTTTGACTTGTTTTCGTAACTCTGTAAGACAAAGGTAGCGATGAACGATATCAGTTGCATGTCTGCGCACAAATCCTATGTGTAACGATGAACTAACGACAGATTAACCGACTTTTGTAATCCGCCAAGCCAACAAGATAAGGTACATCTTAATGTGTGATCTTTAACCGACAGCTGATCTGGCAAACGCGTGAACCTCGGGGTTTGACGAATGTTTGACAACAAAGTACACAGGGCCATACGTCAACGTCCTGTGTCACATTGTATGCGGAACACGTCCGGTTCCTGCAGCGATCATTGTTGACACAAGACACATTGTAGGTACACGGCGAGGGACCGTCGACCCGATCAACATCGGACGCCACGACGAGGAAGCACACGCCTCCAAGCTACATCTCACAACAAAGCGCTACATTCCTCCACACGCGTCTAGGACGATGCATCAAGCGGGCGTGACCAGCCAACCAAACATGACCGCTGCGTGCCGAGCCAGCTAAACACTCACGCCGATAAAGCAGGCTGTGTTGTCTCGCATGACGTCACTGGCAGTGCAGGACCACAAACAACTGCCGTAGTCTAGGCCATGTGTCAGATTGAAACATGAATGTTTCGACTGAAAATGATCCAGTTTTCTGCTAAACACGATATTCTTGCTCCACGAGCGATGAAAGTTCATCCTTTGATCAGTATTACAGTAACTGAGTGTTTTGCAATTGACATAATACGTTGGTAAATGTAGCTACATTCGGAAATGGGATGGTGTTACAATCTTATAGTAACAACATTCTTCAAACCAAGATCGTCTACCGACATCTGTCTCAGTCTCAGTGTGGAGGTGAATGCAACACTCCAGTGAACAAAGAAGTCATTAGCTAATCGTGAGATAAACTGTTATTCAAACCGTGATTTTGGATGTTGAGTAATAATTGGATTTTGAACGTATTCACAATGATAATATTTACACAGTTACCAATATTAATCACACAGAAAGTAGGTTTGATATAGTCCTATTAAAATGTTAAGATAATTATCCTAAATACACAATTAAACACACGACTAAACACAAACACACACACACGCACGCACGCACGCACGCACGCACGCACGCACGCACGCACGCACGCACGCACACGCACACGCACACACCCACACACGCACACACGCACTCACGCACACACGCACACACGCACACACCCACACACGCACACACGCACTCACGCACACACGCACACACGCACACACGCACACACGCACACACGCACACACGCACACACGCACACACGCACACACGCACACACGCACACACGCACACAGACACACACTACCCCACTCAATCACAGGCACGCACGAATACACGCATTTCGTTTTTATTCCCTATAGATTGAAACTCGCCGACATATTCCACAGGAAACGTATCTAACTCAACCAAAATGCTCTACATAACGGCGTGTGCCTGGAGGACAAATACCACAAGAAGTAGTGATGGCAATGTTGACCCATAGCAAGACGGTACTAGCCACGACCAATTCTACTGCATAAATATCTCATAAATTGCGGTGATTAACTCGTTACTGTCAGGTATTGGCTACTGATTAACTGCAATAAAAGAGCGACACTTGAAACACATTCAGTCGCGGTCCGTAATCAGAGTTGATCATCGCGCTGTAAGGTTACGGCAAATTATATGTGTTCATGTCCTATCTTGCGGAATATCGGGTAGGTCTAATGGCAGCCATTGACCACGTGTGGTCAGAAAGGCTACAGGCGTTATATAGCTGTTGTCGTCGGCAGGTCTGGTCGGATTGTTCGTTGTAATTACATAGCTGCACCAGTTAGGCCAATGTTCGTCCATTTATGTTGCAAATGAAGCCGCGACCTGTTGGAACTCAGGGAATTCAGACACACTGACTCATGCAAGTGTGATAGTATAATATTAAACATGGTTTGTTCCGATGGGCATTTAGGAATGTTGAAATTTGGGAGTTTATTCTTCTTTGTGTATTTCGTTGGTTGCAACTTGAGAGTGAACGTCTAAAATAGACGTAGGTCTAATATTAAAGCAGTTCGGATTTTCAAAGTGTTAATGGCATACTTTTCCGCGTCACGAATACACATCTCCTATTGAAATCTAGTATTGTTGGATATATATATATATACATATATATACATACATATATATATATATATATATATATATATATATATATATATATATATATATATATATATATTATATATAATAGTATACATATTGTATGGACTCATGCACACACACACACACACACACACACACACACACACACACACACACACACACACACACACACACACACACACACACACACACACACACACACACACACACACACACACACACACACACACACACATATATATATATATATATATATATATATATATATATATATATATATATATCTATATAATATATCTATATAATATAATATATATATATATATATATATATATATATATATATATATATAATTATGTGTGCATGAGTCCACATATGTATAATTATTATGTGTGTATAGATAATTTTTATTTCTTAAATATGGTACGAAAACAGTAAAATTATTCATAAGTATCACAACCTATATCCAACTGACAGACAAGTATCGGTCGATCTGTGATGACAAAACGCGTACCTTTTATTAATGAACTCCATAAATTAAACATGCTCGTCGATTAAAACATACGACCCGACTCTAAGTTAACGGGGTGCACAGTTGAACATGAACTTCAAGTACATCATCCAAGGGTAGTCATTATATCATGCAACATCGCAACGACTTGTACATGACAGATGGCAGATCCCTTCATTCTGTGTAGTTCTGGCTAAGCTTCCTCATTAGGGAGTCTGGACACTGGTCATTTTCTACCGGACAGTGGTCATTCTCACCTGGCAATACTTAACAAGGGGTAAATACGCGACAGGTAACGTCATACCCCTTCAACAATATCGCAGACGAGTATTTACCTGAGAATTGAACAAATCGCGTCCAGAACAGAACCCCGCCTTAACAATTACTTCCAACTAACTAGATGCATGGACGCGTCTTATATTACCAATTACCGCGTCCAGTTTTTCCGAAGCCGGATATTAACTTTGCCCCTATTCATCCTTTATCGAACACGATACCCTACCTGCCTACTCTAGCGTATTAACGTCTGTCACAAGCTACAATGGCAACTGGGTAAATTGCTTTGTTGTGTTACTTAATGTGAAACTAAATGACAAAGTATTGCCCTGCAGACACGCCAAATGGTATTATGTCGTTGAAAACAAAGAACACAAAACCTAATAGACAAAACACACACGCAAATTAATAATCACATACACTGTTGCTTGTACAGCGTATGTCCACAACGATAATAAAAACAAATTATCTTACACAAACTAAATACCTTTGTGTATAACTTTGTATATTTATAAAACAGATATAATTTTACGCCATACACAGTCACGATTGAAAAGGTTACTAACCATAAGGGTGACATCAAAAATATACTCTTTTTTACAAATAATAATCTGTTTATCTGGATTTGGGCTACCTTTTACATCAGGAATTGATATTATCGCATTATTATTACATTATGTTTACATTATAGCAGTGTGGAGAAATTGCTGGGCATTACGATAACAACTCGCAGTAACAGAGAACAATAGAATATGTTGTTTAACATCACTCAAAGTTTGAACTGCCTTGTTAACAATGCTGAAAATTAAGCGGTTGTCACCAGCACCGGTTCATACAAACCAAATCAGTTTAATAAAAATGTCAAGCATATCACCATTTGAATAACTGTCTCCTATCAATACATGTGCATGCTTTGTGCTTATTTTTAGACCTGGTGTCATATTAATTCGCACAAAACCGCTGCTGACTCAAGCATCCTTTTGAAGATGGCGGACTTCCGCCATAACTTAATGCACAGCTTTAGCATAAGAGTGAAGTACCACGCTTGTTTAGCCAGTAAATTGACGACGATCAATAAAGCACGAGATTTACCGATCGCAATCATACAATATAATTCCCACAGTAAACCAAACACTGCGACGCGACGGTATTGTCTCGCAGAACCGGTTCACACGCCCAACAAAGACAGGTCGAAGTCTTGCTTTCTTGCTAAATCCCTTCAGTCGCACAGCAAGCATTGCTCATGCTTTTAGTGGCTCTCTAACGGCGCGGTGTCTCGAGTTAATAGTTACTCGACGGATCGTCCATTCTACTTGTTCTCGTTCAAGTGGCCGCAGCGAAGTGCGAAACGAAAACATCAACAAGGAACCAATACAGCTGCGCAACAGTCTACTTATGTGTGAGTTGACCTCAACGGGCGTTCTTTTCATCGGGGTAACAAACTGAATGTCTACGTGGCTGCGGTTTTAACAACAATCTACTAACTGTGGTATTGTTGTAATAATATTGACAGATATTCACGAAAACTAATTCCAAGGGCTGTATATCGTTCAAGTATTACTTAGCGTTAATGAATATGTGCGTGACGATGAAAGGTCGTTGCTTGGTTGCAGAAACTTTGGTGTTTATTTTCTACAATGTGAAACTGCGTCGTTTTATGTTATTCCGTGGAATATGCTGCTAAACTCAATACTTTGTTGTGTCGCTTTGAACAGAGCCATGACAATTATGTAGTTTACTAACGTTTATTAAAGCTGTTTATTTTCGTATGATATATATATATATATATATATATATATATATATATTATATATATAATATATATGTATGTATGTATATAATATATATGTATGTATGTATATATATATATATATATATATATATATATATATATATATATATATATATACGTATATATATATATATGTATATATGAATATATGTATATATATATATATATATATATATATATATATATATATATGTATATATATATGTATATATATATATAATATATATATATATGTATATATATATATATATATATATATATATATATATATATATATATACAAATACTTACATTTGTTTTACCCGTACCAGGACGTCCATAGTACTGAAGAATATTAAAAATGGCAAACGTTTTTATTGTGTATAAAAACGCTTATTATGAACACAGACCGACCAACATTTATAATAAACTAAATTCTTAGGCTATCTCTGTTTTATTTTTAAATATTTATGTTTGTATGTATACAATAGAAAACTATTCTACTGACAAAGCTACGTCTGCTGTCAGCGCTTGTCAAATGTGAAGCATAAACTTGTCTTCGCTGGTAATGTAAAGACGTGTTGACATTGCTAAAGAACTTCTCACCAGGGAAACAAAGGAGTTAATTTAATGAGCAAGTACAAAGCGGGAGGCGACTTAACACCCCGTCCAACACCCCGTCCAACACCCCGTGATGGGGTAACAGCCAACGCCACGAACTGCTCCCCTAATGAGATCTTTCCCCGGTACAGCTGCCAACACGCTTGCCCCACACGGGGGTGTGAGGGTGTTAGAAACAGACATCTCGATTGACAGCCACCCTTATGTAATCTCCTGGGTAGAGTGAATCTCATAGCACCCCTCTCTGTCGCTGGCGTCCACAGACTTGTCAATCATTAAATACCTTCTGTCAACGTGTCGAAGACAGTTGGGCTCAAAATGTCACTTTAATCGTCACTACTTTGTGTTTCCATCAAAAATAGACTAAAATCCGGAATAAAATATGACAAGCAATAGCGAAAATTACTATTTGCTAACAGCCGGATGATCAGCGAGTGTAGCATTTCAATGGAAATGATGAGTTTTGTGTAGATTTGATCTGACAATACGTATCATTGTCGTGATCATGTGCCGTAAATCGATGTTAGTCACGCCGTGTTGAGTTACAACGAACAATCGTCAGGTTTATTCACGGGTCCAGTAGTGCGAATAGAGGAACCATTTAGTTTTTGTCAAAGTCATCGTAACTAAATAGCTGCTGTCAAGCGAGTCAGCAATCACCCGGTAAGTGAGCTGGAGCTATCCGGGTCATCACAAGGCACGTTTGTATGTAGACACTGCGTCTGTAACTCTGTTCGTGTGCAAACGTGAACATAGCATTTCACGCTCAGGCTGTATGTGTTGATTCTAAGAATGTAAATTGTTACTATGTGTGTAGGTCGGGATAGTGGAACATGAGATCAACTGTCGACGATATAATTACAACTGACATACAGACCTGCAGGCACACTTACATAAGTAAACACACACACGTAAACACACATCGTAGGAACACATTCAGATTCAATCACAGAGACAGACAAACATATATAGTATACATACATGCATACATACATACATACATACATACATGCATGCATGCATGAATACATGCATGCATGCATGCATGCATGCATGCATACATGCATACATGCATACATGCATACATGCATGCATGCATACATGCATACATGCATACATGCATACATGCATACATGCATACATGCATACATACATACATACATACATACATACATACATACATACATACATACATACATACATACATACATACATACATACATACATACATACATACATACATGTACGTACGTACGTACGTACGTACTTACGTATATACAGACACGTAGATATATAGTCATACAGGCATAGGCATACATACATATACATACATACACACACACCACACACACACGCACGCACGCACGCACGCACGCACGCACGCACTCACACACACACACACACACACACACACACACACACACACAAACACAATAAAGCCGGCCCTCACCTTGTTCCAGTTGACGTCGTACTTGTTGGAGCTGTCGTCACTGAAGACGATCTCCTGACTGAAGCTCACCTCCCTCGCACTGCCGCCTCCGTCCCCCGGACACACGTCGCTGTCCGTCGTGTCGAACGAGTTTGGTCCGTCCAGTCCACCGTTCGTCTGTCCACCGAACAATTTCCTCAAATACAACTCCTTCTCTCGTCTCCGTTCTTGCCGGACCACAATCGCGATGGCGACGACAAGGATGACGATAAGAGCAACGGAAACGACGGCCACCGCGAGAACTATCGTCAGATTTTGCTGCGCGAAACTCGACTGCGCAGGCGCCGTCATGGCGACGTTTCTGACGATGATCTTATACGACGCATTCTCTGCGGACTTCGGTGGCGTGCCATTGTCTTGAACCGATATTTGCAGCGTGAATAATACTTCCTCCTCTTTACGGTGTCTGAATTCAGAACGAACGGATATCACTCCTGTCGTCTCGTCGATTGTGAAATAGTTTTTCTCGTTTCCACCGGCGATGTCGTAAGTGAGCCGAGCATTGTTGTCCAGGTCGTTGTCATAAGCTCGGACCTTCGGTAGGGTGTGTCCGACCGCGGCCTGGCTCGACACATACACAGTGCTGTTTCCCGGGGTGGGAAACACAATGACCGGACTGTGGTCATTGACGTCCCAAACCACCACCGTCACTTCCGCTTCTGTGCTCAAATTCTGCGAATGCCGATCAATGGCGAACACGGAGAATACGTAGACGTCCTTTTCTTCCCGGTCCAGGTTTGTGCGCGTGAAGAGTTCGCCGTTTTGGGGGTCGATTGTGAACGACGACGCGGCGCTGCAGTTGGGTGCAAACGAAAAGACGAACTCGTTAAAGGGAAACGAATCGTGATCCTCCGCCGATATCGCTGTGCCCTTCAGCGGCGTCACTGCCGGTTGGTTCTCGTGGACGTGGAACTGGTAGCGCGCCTGAGGAAACGTGGGTGCTTCGTCGTCAACGTCGGTTATGTCCACTACAATGTCAACGGTAGATGTCAACGGTGTCTTGCCGTTGTCGCTGGCTACGACAGTTCCGCGGATTTGCTGAATGTCCTCGTAGTCGAACGACATCCTCGCCGTGACGTTCCCTGAGATGGAGTCGATGGCGATGTATCTCTGAGCTTCCCCCTGTAGTGTGTACGTCACGACACCGTTGTCGCCAGCGTCGATGTCTTCTGCTGTCACTGTCACCAGCAGTTGTCCCTCCTCGTTGTTCTCTCTCACGACAGCAGCGTACGACGCATGCGTGAACCGCGGTGCATTGTCGTTCTCGTCCAACACGACGATCGCGATGTCGACGGAAGACGTCTGCGCCGGCGTCCCCGCGTCGCGGCACGTGAAGGCCACGCGATGAAGCGCGAGAGTCTCGCGGTCCAGCCGCGAGACTGTCTCCAGTTTGAACTCGGTCGGGTAGAGCTGCACCAGGCGGAACTTGTTGCTGCCGAGTGAGCAGTGGAACTGTCCGCCCGGCCCGGAGTCGGGGTCCTGCACGGAGATGAGCGCCACGAACGTCCCGGGCGAAGCGGACTCCGAGACCTGGACTTGCCCCGTCGCCGACAGCGTGTTGACCGTTATACGCGGCGCGTTGTCGTTGACGTCAGTGACGCGGATAGTCGCCTTGGCCTCGGTCGGGACCGACTCCGCGTTCTTCTCCCTCGCCGTCACCACCAGGTGGTAGACCGTCGTGATCTCGTAGTCGAGCGAACCCGCCAAGACGACGTCACCGGTGTTCGCGTCGATGCTGAACACGTCCCCGTGCGCGTGCGCAGTGGAGCTGCCGAAGCCGTACACCACCTCTCCGTTAGCGCCGGAGTCCTTGTCCAGAGCGGTCACTCGCAGCACGGTGGTTCCGGGAGCCACGTCCTCGGCGACGGTGGCGCCGTAGGACGCCTCGGAGAACTCGGGGTGGTTGTCATTGACGTCCGTGATGACGATGTCGACGTCGACACTTCCGGTTCTCGGCGGCACCCCGCCGTCCACGGCCGAGAGCGTCACCCGGTAGTGATCCAACTTTTCCCGGTCGACTCGCTCCTTCAGCACCAGGTGGACCTCGGTCGGACGACCGTCCACCTTCGTCACCCTCAACTCGAACTCGCCCGGGCCCGCCAGGTGGTAATCTTTAACCCCGAATTTCGGGCTGTCCGCGTCATCGGCCGTCGGGATGCTGAAGCTGGTTCCGGGAGGAGTGTCTTCTGGGATCGATCGCTTCACCGTCGCGTCACGAAAGGTCGGCGAGTTGTCGTTCTGGTCGTTCACGCTGACCGCCACTTTGATGATCTGGAACGCTTCCGGTGGACTGTGCGCGGCGATGTCCAGACGCAGGACACACTCGACCTGCTCCGGACAGATCTCGTCTCGGTCGATGGTCAACGCTGTCCGCAACACGCCGTCATCTTCGTCGACCCGGAAGTACTTCGCGTACGCGTTACCTTGCGTCATCACCACGAATTTGAGGTTCTCCAAAACCTCCGCCTCGAAGTGGTCGCTGAGCTTCGAGTCGGTAGCGACATCTCCGATGAACGTGTTCGGAGGAGATTCCTCGAAGATGGCATATTCCAAAAGCTTCTTGGCTTTGACGCAGCAAATGGCTATGGTAACAAATAGATATAATCGCACGAAATTTGCCATTTTACACCGCTTGATTATTCTTCATTGAGGCAATCTGGCGCAGGAGAAGGCTCGTTTAATTGTGTCGTTGAGGTTAGTACTATATCGTGTCCAGCGCTGTGGCGCGGATGGCATGCTGTAAAATAAATACATTTACTGTTAGATATGAAATCATTTCGCTAAATTGTTATTACTCAAAATACAAGACCTTATATGATGATGTACATCGTAGTATTTTAACATAGCGTCAATATAGACATCAAAATGCACGTAAAGAAAACTTACAGTTACACGCATCATACAGCAACCACAATTTTCAATTTATTTTTGGTCGATGGTAAGTAGGTAAACATACAGGTTTACATATCACCGTGAATATCTACATGTGTTAGCGGACAGCTGAACTCAAAGACTTTGCCGTCACATCCATCAGGAGATTGTTATCTGAGCAGATAAAAGCCCCCGAAACATATGCCGTAATAGCTCCATGAAAGAGCTAGCCGGCATTACACGCGAACTTGCTGTTTGAAACTCTCCGGTACCTGAGACCGAGCCGGGCAGTGATACCTGTAATTAACGAGGACAGCAGTATGGCAAAACATGGGCGTAGACACGACTTTTGTTGGCATATAAATACACGTGTAACAAGTACTGCTCGCGAGTGCACGTAAAGAGCTTGCTCGGACATGATTTACGAGTAGCTACGAGCAAGACGGGGTCGGTGTTTGCCCTGTCGTGGCGTCCTTCTGACAGGTGTGTCCAGGTATGTAGTCTAATGAGGGGTTGGCTGAGGTGCCCCCGCTACTCATAACTATGCAACCGGATAATTCAAACGTTGGTACATGTCTTGGACAATGCGTACGTTTCGTCGTTGCTCCACAGTAGCAGTAGGCTGCATAGAACAATGTCACGCGTCACTTCTGTTATACGTGAATGTACAATGTAGGAGGACACAGAGGGGAGGAGGCGAGGGAGAGAGAGAGAGATAGAGAGAGAGAAGGAGAGGTGTGTGTGAGAGAGAAGAAGAGGGGGTGAGAGAAAGAAAGAGAGGGGGTGAGAGAGAGAAGGAGAGTGGGTGAGAGAGAGAGAGAGAGAGAGAAGGAGATGTGTGTGAGAGAGAGGAGAGGGGATGAGAGAGAGAGAGACATGAGAGGGGATGAGAGAGAGAGAGAAAAGGAGAGGGGGTGAGAGAGAGAGAAGGAGAGGGGGTGAGAGAGAGAGAGAGAGAAGGAGAGGGGGTGAGAGAGAGAGAGAAGGAGAGGGGGTGAGAGAGAGAGAGAGAAGGAGAGGGGGTGAGAGAGAGAGAGAAGGAGAGGGGGTGAGAGAGAGAGAAAGAAGGAGAGGGGGTGAGAGAGAGAGATAGAAGGAGAGGGGGTGAGAGAGAGAGAAGGAGAGGGGGTGAGAGAGAGAGAGAGAGAGAAGGAGAGGGGGTGAGAGAGAGAGAAGGAGAGGGGGTGAGAGAGAGAAGGAGAGAGGAGAGGGGGGCCGGCCTGCCTGGCTGCCTGGCTGCCTGGCTGCCTGGCTGCCTGGCTGCCTGGCTGCCTGGTTGCCTGCCTGCCTGCCTGCCTGCCTGCCTGCCTGCCTGCCTGCCTGCCTGCCTGCCAGCCTGCCTGCCTGCCTGCCTGCCTGCCTGCCTGCCTGCCTGCCTGCCTGCCTGCCTGCCTGCCTGCCTGCCTGCCTGCCTGCCTGCCTGCCTGCCTGCCTGCCTGCCTGCCTGCCTGCCTGCCTGCCTGCCTGCCTGCCTGCCTGCCTGCCTGCCTGCCTGCCTGCCTGCCTGCCTGCCTGCCTGCCTGCCTGCCTGCCTGCCTGCCTGCCTGCCTGCCTGCCTGCCTGCCTGCCTGCCTGCCTGCCTGCCTGCCTGCCTGCCTGCCTGCCTGCCTGCCTGCCTGCCTGTCTGTCTGCCTGTATGTCTGCCTGTCTGCCTGCCACGCATGTATGTATGTATGTATGTATGTATGTATGTATGTATGTATGTATGTATGTATGTATGTATGTATGTATGTATGTATGTATGTATGTATGTATGTATGTATGTATGTATGTATGTATATATGTAAGTATATATGTCTGCATTTATGTATGCACGTTCTCTAAACAAGATTTCACCTACTAAAAGAACATTACATATTTTACCCGTATGAGATGTCACGTAAACTACCTTACCATTACTTTAAACTGCCATACCTGCAGTAGACACTAACTCACGACGCTGTGACACAGCCACAAAGATACAGTGTCTTCAACATGACAACTGTGCCGTCGTAGCGTCAGTATTTACATCGCCGGAGGGGGTTGGGGTGTAAGCACCAAACGCGGGCGGAGGAAGCGATAACGACGGACAGGCCAAATCACACCAGTCACTGGCTCATTATACATTCTCGTGGTACGACAATAGGCTCTCGTTGATGGGTCTTAGTACCCGGCATTTGACAGCCGAGGTTACTGGCCCTTTTCGAACAATTGATGCTCAATAAAGAATGTTAACTTAATAGTGGAAAGTGATCAAGTTACACGTGTCAGGAAATGCTAAATTGAGCCAGGTTTTTGCGGAGCTGTACCGCAAACTCAGAAATGTTTCTGGCAAGTGAAACAGTGATACACGTAAACATGACATGTATTTATATGTATATACACATACGTGGACCGTATTCACGTAACAACGTACACATGCACATAAGTGTATACAAACACACATGCCAACCCACTTGTCACACAAGGGGACACGGGTACTCGTTCATAGACAACGCAAACATGCATGCACGATTTATTTTGGTGAAATATTATTTGTTAATTTAACAACTTATTATACACACAAGTCACATTCATAATATTCATAAACACAACATGTGACATACTAGAGTCTTGTCATTGATCACGAATGTGAACTTACCTTCACCAGGACGTCTGACCATGCGTAATCCCGTTGTGTAATCGATTAAATCCACGGTGTATGTAACACGTTTTCGTTTAGCGATATCTACTCCGTGCAGTAGATAAACTGGCGAAACAACACCTCGCTGACACAAGTAGCAGGCGAACACTGACCATCCGACGTTACGGACACACCAGCTCAATAGCACGCGCCCCGAACAGCTACGGTCTGATTGGTTGCTTCGGCGATGACTGACAGCCGGTGGGCGTGGCGTATAAGCACGCCGTGATTGACACTGAAAGCGGTGTGCTGTGGTTTGGATAGGGTCCCAACCTTTGTGTCCGTGGCTGGAGGAGTCGGTAACTGCCGTCACGCTATGGCTACTGGACACTTAAATAGGTAGTGTCCGAGTGTTAAGTGCGACGTGAATGTGGAAGTATTGCTGCATGACGTCATATTTGGCAGCAATTTCTTAAAACCTGCACACAGCGCCTTTCACGCAACCGATATATAATATATATATATATATATATATAATATATATATATATATATATATATATATATATATATATATATATATATATATATATATATATATATATATATGTATATATGTATATGTATATATATATATATATATAGATCGGTTGCGTGCAAGGCGCTATATATATATATATATATATATATATATATATGTGTGTGTGTGTGTGTGTTATATATATTAAATAATATAATATAATGTATATATAACAATAGTGTGTGTGTGTATACATATATATATATATATATATATATATATATATATATATTATATATATATATATATATTATATATATATGAGTATATACTAATATATATATATATATATTATTTAATATATATATATATATATATTAGTATATACTCATATATAATAGTATATATTTTAGATACACACTATTATTATATATACTATTGTTATATATTATTTAATATATATATATATATATATATATATAATACACACATATATACTCATATATATATATATATATATATATATATATATATAATATTTAAGATCTGTACCATTACTGTTACGTTCCGCCGTTATTTAAAGACATACCTTTACAACCTGGCCTATCCATCAGATCCCTGACGTACCAATCATTCTGTTGACAACTGGAATTGTCACCTGACTCTGCGATTGATCAACCCTTTTGTATGATCCGCCTCTAAACTTGGTTCCCAAGATTTAGACGCAACAGACGTTTTCTGATGATTATTACTAAATAATCCTCATACATTTCATTGCCACCGTGCTTGAAATGGCCCCTGAAATACCATTACAGCGACACCGTCATGCTACGCCGACAGCCAAGCAGATGTGCTAATCACTACGTTATCGCGCATTGCAGATTATATATATATATTATATATATAAATATATATATATATATTTATTTATATATATATATATATATATATATATATATATATATATATATATATATATATATATATATATATATATATATATATATATATATATATAGCATATATACAACATTATGGCTTCGCAAAAAATAAAAACAAATTGGTGACATTTAGCGTTCTGTGTGACGGGTCACGGCACGCATTTCGCGACAACTTGACACAACGACTTGGGACACGATGTGACGTGAACGACCCGTCTAGATTCGCTCAGCAGTTCACCCTTCCTCCGGGCGTCGTAAAACACACAGAGTCCAATTCTTGAGTCTGAGCGAGGCGTTTAGAGGGTGAGAAAATCGGGTGAGGTCAGTTACGTCTGCGATTGGTGAGGCGATGGGGCAAACACGGACATTGTTTACACTTGCGCAACCTCACTTAGTGTGCGTTAAACGGGGTGAACCTGTACCAACAGCGCTAATAGAAGTTAAAACAAACAAAATAAATACTTTAAATAAACCCCGAATTGTCACCTACAGTAGCGACACGTCTCGCCCAACGGTCTCCACCGTCTCGCTTCGCTATAGTCTCTATCGGGGCTAGGCATCATGGCAAATTGCAATCCCTGGGCATTTACTACTGAAAATCGTTGACGTAATGTATTTAAATTTGGCAGGCTCAGATTGCAGTTGCACAACGAAATGCATTATGGGATTAGGCAGCTTACTGTCGAACAATGTCGTGTGATGAGTTATGTTCACGTCTGATTGTAATTAGTGGCGAGGTCATAAAAGTACTGATGAAATGACGATGCAGTTGTATTTGGATTGACACTAATGACTGCAACTTGTTTTTTTGCGTTATAAAACTATATTTGCATGGTTTCTATGATATATCAAGCATCGTTGCAAGTACCGTGTTTAATCCCTTAATTAATCGATATGATTCTAGGTTATGTACTATGTTGTATTCTTGAGCACAGCACACATAATAATACACGCAGACACGCACGCGCGCGCAAACACGCATGCAAGCACACACAAACGCATACAGACACACACATACACACATGCACACGCATATGCACGCACACACCCGCGCGCGCACGCACGCACACACACACGCACACACACACACGCACGCACGCACACACACACACACACACACACACACACACACACACACACACACACACACACACACTAACCAATTCTCTTCAACGTAATTACACCGGACTTATAAATACTACCGAACAACTGCCCTCTACTTCGGACATAGATCCGTCTTCCTAAACCAAATCAGGATGAGTTTATCTCTTACGAAACCGTGAAATTACATCCTCTGCACAGACAGAACAATAAAACCCACTAATGTCGCTGACTTACGCGACGAAGTGACGAGTTTACAGCCTGAGCCTCGTCAATCAGTCAAGGTGAGAACTGGGCAGACGCCACATGCCGGCGTCCGAAGAAAGCTTTCTGTACGCCCCGTCCTACAACCCATGATTAAGACATTCTCTAGAAGGCCACACTGGCTCCGTGGCCGGACAAACCCGCCCCACCCCTCGGGGCACGACGGAGGATAACACCGGCCGTGTCCGTATCTGTGACATCTACCCGCGACGGCCCTAGAGGGACGACACTGACACAGGTAGCTCTCAGTTGACAGCCTGCCAAGTCACCTGATTCGTGGTTTCATTAGAACAATCAGCTGTTGTGTCTAAGTCAGAAGATCTAGTCTCAAACCAGGACATGTTTGCACCAAGGGTGAAGAGTATCTCGGGCAACTGGTGCATCGCGATATGTAATAAATTAACCATTGATAGTAGATTATCGATAATAAATATAGTTAACAATATTTATAGTCGATATAAGGTAACGACAGGCGATAGATGCATTAGCCAGACCACGCGTCTTAGTAAAAAATGCTTTTAAAAATGTTTTTTTGTTTTTGGAATAAAATTTTGTTCTCACGTTTCTTAAATTCACATATCTCCATTTCACTACGTGTCTTTTCACACCATTCTTCCCTCTCTGTCATTGTCTGTCTTCCTTGTATCGTCTTTTTCCCGGTATTTTAATTTTCATAATTTTACCAGGGATGCAACTTTCATCAACACCAACGCTCATTGTCGATCGCGGGTGAGGCACACACGAGTTAGACGTTTTAACTCAAGCCTAGACGACGGCACCACTAATATGGTATGGCATGGATCACATTTACTTGAATTTCGTAAATTCATGTTATTATCGCAGTACTTCATAATAGTAACTGCGGTACACGCAGCAGTCATCCAGTCATTTACTACGGTAAGGTGATTGTAACTGCGAAAACAACATACTGAAAATATTTTGCATTTCGGAACGAATCAACTAAAAATGTAACTAGGCTAAACGAAAGAAGAAAATCTAGCATATTTGTGATGTGATACCCCGGGGTCTACTCGTGTTACGCATATATGCGTTGTCAATTTGCACGAAGTCACTGAAGCGTGAACGAGCTTTGCCCCTTAATCGTGTGTGGTCCAACAGCCTCGTCACAATGGACACAGATAAACGACTAGAAAACGTGTCATTAATGCGCGAAAGCCACGTCTCATCCCGATCGCTACTGCATAGCCACTTATCTACATATCTTCCCAGGTTTGAAGTCATAAAAACGACTGATCTCGATGATGATACACAAGTCCATAGGTCCACGAAGCCGACACTCCATCCCCATGAGAACGATATCTTTGGAGAGATACCTACTACCTAGTACCTAGACCTAGTAGCTAGTACCTACTACATAGTACTTAGAAATGAATCAAGAAAAAAGAAAAGCACGTAGAAATAATGGAACCGTTACTTTAGAAACGCAGCCATCTAACGTGCGTCTTATTTTTGTAACCGCAGCAAAACAGAAGAAGACCGGGTAACTTACTGTCGGAACAGAACAAATGCAAGGGCGCACGTGATGCTGTTTTTCAGTTAATATTCTTTTGAATTAGCATCTGTGTATTGTTTGGTCAATTCGGTCGGCGAGGTGTATCAGTGACGTCACGGCGCCTGTGGAGTCTCCTGCCGGGCCGTTTGCGTCTTATAGACTCACTCGAACTTTCCTAGTCTCATTCATAAAATACATCTTTTTATGGCCGCATTTGATTACTATTTGTAGTGTGTAATATACCGAATTTATCTTAACCATATTTCAACCAAATTTTTTCTTAACCACAGTACTATAGGGAAGACCATATTGAGAGGGTATATATATATATATATATATATATATATATATATATATATATATATATATATATATATATATATATATATATATATATATATATATATATATAATGAGAAGATTAGCAAGAAAATGGAAGAAACAACATGTCACAAATTGAGAACCCACCCAAAACGGAGCATGGGTAAGAAGTATATGTAACTATTATATAAGCAGTACAAATACTGTTCAGTGCTACCAAACTATTATAATCTATATTTATTTAAATGTAGTGCCAGTGGGATGTCATTTGACATTTAAAAATGTGACGAACTTTAAAATGTATAATATATTAAAGAAAGTCGTTACTATGTCTTTACTTCTCCTAGACTGTTCGCGGGATGGCGGCCATTTCTCTCGGTCTGTCCCACATCGCCACAACATTTCTGATTTTCAGCAATCTTCTCCCAGCCTCGGCTGCATGTTCAGTCGGGTCAGTTAAGGGGGTGTCACACGTCCGAGAGGTGTTCCTTCAAACTAATCGTGTGAAAGAACAACAAATAAAGAAAAATACGCGTATAGCTGCAAAAACATACCCAGCTCAACGAAATCTTAAGAACCTATTGGAAAGAAACGTGAAAGGGACGTGGGCAAGGATCGAAGGTAGTGATTAACGTCAATGATACCACTGACCTACAGGGCGTGGGAATCTCCCAAAAACCGAGGAGTGTAAATCCAGGGCAGTGGTCCTCCTGGGAAACTATACAGAGGAGAATTTGCTTAGGCACGTCACGCAGGTAGCGATAAGCCGCCGAACAATGTTTGTCGAAATCACCGTTACGATTATGCTTCAGCGACGTATCGGTTACGACAAGTTACAATCAATGACATACACTGCCGTAACAGAGTTGTCGGTGTATTTTATTTGTAAACTTAGCCAAAGTAACGTTGTAGTGGAGATACGTGTAATTAACACATCGAATATGTTAAGACGATTATTGGGGGAATCAAATGACTGAAAATGTAACAATGTTAAATTGTTAAAGTACCATAGAAACATAGACCATCCAGACCGACGCTACACTACAGTTATTATATAGAATAACTAGTGTATATATATTATATATATATATTATATATATATATATATATAATGTATAAATATGTATATACATATTTATGTTATATATATGTATATATTTATAATATATATGTATATATATGTATATATATATATATATATATATATATATATATATGTACACACGCTACACTACAGCAGTTATTATATATATATATATAATATATATATATATATATATATATATATATAATAACCGTAGTGTAGCGTATATATATATATATATATATATATATATATACATACACATATATATATATATATATATATAAATAAGTATATACATATATATTATAAGTATATACATGTTATAAATATATACATATATATAATATAAATATGTACATACATATTTATACATTATATATATATATATATAATATATATATATATATATATATATATATATATATATATATATATATATATATATATATATATATATATATATATATATTGATCGGTTATCCACATACCAACACATATTAACTAGTATTTGCATTTTATATTAAACAAACACTAATGTCATGTTAACTTGAAGGAAACCCCACCAACAGTCAGCAACAGCGGAGACGCTGCTACAGTGTTCTCTGTTTCAATCAATAACAAATATGTTATAATTCCGAGTATCATATTGACTTGACTGACTTGACATGATTCAGTATTAAATTACCAAACGAATGCTGGGGTAGTTTTAAACACACTAAAACACTGTTGCAAACAAAAACAGTCAATTCCATACAGACACCAGTCACTCGGCGTCAAATGTGACAACGTAAAGAAAGCTGCTCATAGACAATGAAGGAGGCTGTTGGTTTGTAGATAACGGAACGGAAAGACGTCCCGAGCTGCCGTCGACTGTGCAACGTCTCCTCTCGGTGACTGTCGCCTCGTCTGACAGCTCCCTCCATTCACTACAGGAAATTGTTTCCCCTCGGAAACCCGCCCTAATTCACACCTGCTAGCACTTTCGTATTTCCGGTTTGTCGCACGCATGCGCCGGTTGGTTAGCGGACGGAGCTTAGGGGTCCTCTCATAGGCAAAACTCCCCTCATATGTATTGCATTACCTGATGGTGGGTGGTGATGGGTCTTCAACCCATTTTCGCAAAAAAATCACCCCACTGGCGCCGCCTAACGAGCGAAAACGGCATTAATGCACAATGAGATACGTGTAGAGATGATAATGTTGCAGAGAAACGGGGAAGGTCCTGGTATGGCCATGTGCAAACAAACATGATGATTTTGCACAACTAGAAATGTGTCGCAGTCGTTGGAGGTAACCTGTGGTCACTTCCGTCACAACCGTAACCACGGCATTGACAATGTGACAGCCAGTGTGACAGCGAGAGAGAGAGAGAGAGAGAGAGAGAGAGAGAGAGAGAGAGAGAGAGAGAGAGAGTCAGCAGTTTTAGGAACATTATGACCCCAGGTTCTTGGAGATACAAAACATAGAAACGGTTGTTGCTTTGTAGATATACCGTTCTGTGGATTTTTGCCAACGTTTGAGACCGCCCTTTTGTCAAACGACAGATCACAGCTGAATGCGAGGCGAGACAGATGCGACATCACGACACGTATGCTCGTGTAATCTGTACACTGTCGTCTGATCGGATGTATGCAGAATGTCAAACACGACGTACACAACTAACATGACACGAACTAATTAGTTATGATAGAATGAACACAGATATAACAACGCCGCCCGCGCGAGACATGACCACCAAGTGTCTGACTAGATGGTCATTAGGCCAACCATTTTGTTTTAGGACCCGCAGTGACCGCTAGATGTCGTGCTGGATTTCTCAACTGAGGTACGTTGATAAAGTAGTTGGAACGCCGGTACATTTGTTTTTTTCTCAAACAAACTATGGTTGTTGTTTTGGGAATAAAACGGAATCGTGCACAATAACATAATGTGAATATTACGCTTATTTAGCATATATATATATGTATGTATGTATGTATGTATGTATGTATGTATGTATGTATGTATGTATGTATGTATGTATGTATGTATGTATGTATGTATGTATGTATGTATGTATGTATGTATGTATATATATATGTATATATATATATATATATATATATATATATATATATATATATATATACATATATATATATACATATAAATAACGTAGACGTAAATGGAATATGAATTTATTACACTTTCAATTGCCATATGGTACAATAAAGAAATATACCCACACCCACACCCAAACACAAAGATGTTTAGCAATACTGACTTCCTAACAACTGCTTTGGGTAAAATTTGACTCTTGCACGTAAAACTCTAGATATAGCTCATACAAAATTATATATAATTTTCTTCTGAATCAAAGCCAACGCATCTTAGATAGGAGTTCGTGCTATGCGTTCAAACAATTTGCCCCAAAGTAGCACATATGCATTTCCATTATCAAAAAAGTGAGTTGACGGAAAACCCACAGACAAAAACAATGACGGGTTCTGCATAGGAAACGGAAAACCGATATGTGGTCTCCAAACGTCGCACGGGCACAGGCAAGACTTGCAAGGTATAATTCCGCCCGACCTATCTGATTACGCGTTCGTCAACACACAAGAAAGGCGTTCGGCCAAACGAGCCTTTGTGGCTCCGTTACAACCAACGTGATACCGCTAACAAGAGTCGGTGAATAAGCGCAGTCAAACTTCGGGTCAAAGTTCGAGGAAAGGTGTACTTAGACGTCGGATACATTATCAGAAACAGACCCTGTTGTATGGAGAACACGCCCACTGTAGGTAGAGCTGAAGTGTGCAGGTATTCACCGCGCTGGTATCTGATACAACCGACAACAAGAGCAGATACAGATCGCTTGAGAAAAGGATAATTGGCTACGATGGTTATCGCCAACTCGCAGCTCTAGTGCACGGCGCCTACTCCGTGATCGATATCCCCTGTCAATCCCACGCAGACGTCTCCATTTTGTGCCCGCGCAAAATACACACCGCAAGTGTTCGACGGTGTCACACGTAATATATTCAGGGGTCACTTTCGGAAAGAGTGGGGTTAACCAAACTGGTCTTTAGTGCGCTCACTGTTGTTACTCGTGTTTCCTGAAGGCAGAACCATCAATCTCCGGCAGTGTCGTTGACGATGGCGTGCAGAAGATTCCTGTCGAGATGTTGTCAAACTGTTCTAATTCGGCACGCAGAGCTCTGATGGAACTGATTGGCTTTAAAAACACACGGACACGGCCATGGATACTGCGAGGTGTTGTTGCTGTTATTTAGGAGCAATGTTTTCTTCTTTGTAAGTTTTTTTTAGTGCATAGTTAAAATTGGTGTTCAACGTGAACGGCTTAAAACATTTCAGGTTAGAAACTCCTGATTTGTCTTCCCATCAAATAATAAATTACGTAAAATAATTGTTTCACAATTGTCTTTAAAGAACGCACTGCACACTAGAAAGTCAACTGTTACTTTGTTGTGGTTACATATATATCTAATTGTTTTATTTAATATTTCGACAAAATTGAGTAAACCTGATATTTGTGTAAAATAGAGTTTAAACATAACATTCGAGACATGCTGTTAAATTAACACGTATACGTATTAATTGTAATATTATTAAGCCAGTTGATAAAAAAAAGTGATTTGTTTCGTATAATGATTGGCATACATGCCACATGATACGGATTACCCGTATCTGATACGGATTTTGGCGGTTTTTTAAGTGATACGGCCGTACTCCGTTTTGATTCGGATTTTAACCAAATTTATGGAGAAAAGATTTGTAACCACATTAAGCCTTGTATGCGTCACAAAACTATACTGCATAATGGAATAATTGTTTACTGTTAGTGACTACGGAAATCGATTCGAAACGAACGAACGAAACCACCGATTAGATTATTGTAGCGCGTAATAATGGCGTACTAGTAATTTGTTTATGAAAACTGCGGCAGGTCGCTCAACGGGTGGAAACGGGGAGCTCGACGCGACGCGGTTCGCAGTTTAAACGTGCTGAAGTGAGGCAAAACTTCGGTAATCTTGCAGTAAAATGGTCCATATAATCGAAAAAAACCCTGGAAAAACCGTTTTCAAAAGGCCGAAATAACTTAGGCCAGTTAATTGGAAGATCTGATTAATGATACGGATTTATACGGATTCTTACAGAACTTTAGGTCAAAAATACGGATTGCCATCTCAAAAATGTGGCATGTCTGGATTGGTGGATTATGAACAAGTGGATGCTTACCGTTTACTCCGTTAGTAGGAATTCGATGTGCAAGAAACATCGGACAATGTATAGGTAAAGATAAAATCGTCCACGCTGGTAAGCGTTCGTGATATTACGATTTAAAAAGGAACGTGCTATTTTTAACTCAAGCTTTCACATCAAGAATCAGGGTCACACATTACAATGGTCAGCCATTTGGGTAGCTGTAGCTTAAATTCGTGTAACTGTTTGCTTCAAAAAAACTTAAATTGTCCACCTGGAAAATGCGTATTTTGTCCAGTAGCTCTTCCATAAGACTTAATATATTCACGGTTTTTTTTAAAGTTTGAATAAAGCTAAAGAAATGCTAACATTCCTCTTCTAGTTTTAATTGGTCGTATTTATAATATTACCATTATAAATGTGATCATTAATAATTATGTATAACATTAAACACTAAACATTGCTACAGGTTATAAATTTACAACGCAAAACAAACTTATAGACCCACTGCTGCACAAAGGTCTACTAACTCGTTTAGGTTTATCTATAAATACCTCAACACAATGACTGACGACACGACAACCCGAGGCATAGACACAGTAAACACAATTCGTCAGTTGACTACTTGACACCTGTCAACCACGTAACAATACTGCATTAATGACACGTTATCGAAGTTCGTCACCTGCTCAATAAAGAAGCTTTAGAAGTCGACGCGGAGAGCAAAGATATAAATCCACATAATATGCGCATATAAAATGTGCGTTTAAAACTGTCTTTAGACAAAAACAATACACACAAGATTGACGAACTTTTTATTTTCATACCTTTTTGAAATAACATGTGCATATGTGGGTGCATGTGCGTGCGTGTGTGCGTGTGTGCGTGTGTGCGTGTGTGTCCGTGTGTTTATACACACGCACTCATATACACACATACATACATACATACATACATACATACACACACACACACACACACACACACACACACACACACACACACACACACACACACACACACACACACACACACACACACACACTTCACTTATATTTAATTTGAGATGTTCAGTTGTGTTTCGCTATGTTCACGTTCTTGTTCGTTGATTGATTGTGTGACTGACTGGATGACTGATTGATTGGCTAAACGACTGAATGACTGACTGATTTGGGAGGGAAGCAGAACAACACTCACGTGGATATCATCGGTGTAGCAAAATGGATTATTGTTCAACTCCCGTTAATCCCCGTTAAATGTTCAAACCCGTTAATCCACTGCAAATGGCCAAACCAAAACTAAGCTTCGCCTTTTTGAAAAAGAAATATTGCTCGAGAGTTTCCGTGAAAATTAAACTCAATGTTCTCTGGTAGCAAGTAGCTGCCATGGCCAAACCACAGCTGGTGTTAAAATTATCGATGATTAATTATTTTTGTTTGGTGTACTGGTGTCACGTGACCTCCGGGCTCAGATCATAACCAAAAGGGTTATGGGTGAATGACGATTAAATGTAAGCATTGTTATTTCCGTTGCCCGAGCATAAAGTCAAAACATGCTCAAAAAGTCCGATTGGAAAGGGAATGTTTCAAAAGATTGTGGGGTTGCCCCTAACATAAATAATTACTAGTAGTCGGTCGACAAAGCTAGAAACCCTTTTAGTCAGACACCTTATGTTCCGTTAACCCCCTCTCGCACGTACACGAGAAGTCACAGGTGCAAACTACTGGATGACTCGTCGGAAACCCTACCCGGGGTAATTACTACCCCACAGTTGAAGGGTGATCATAACACTGATAAAGTTGTTGACGTTGACGGGTGATTGACGTGTTCGCGCCCAAGTAAAATTACCCCAACACCTGAGGCAACGTCGGACTGACGAAGTAGTCTTCTGATTACTAGTTTCCGATGACGTAAGAGTCACTTGTACCGGAAGTCCGGGCCCACATTTTCACTTTTCTATTCATGAATAATTACGCATAAATGATCTATGTTTGTAATAGTTTTATATGGTACAGTGGCAAACGTGTTTATTTTGTACTAATTCAGTCGAACAAATGCGATTTTTACATTTTGTTTAAAGACAAAGTGAAACGAACCTTTTTTATTCATAATAATATCCTGCTATTAAATTAATTCTTAATCATCCGTCGCCCAGTTAAAAGCCAATTAAGGTGGTCATTTCTTCTCAGACTTCTGGAAAGTTGATTGCAATCGTTGGCGACGTCATGAGAGTTAATGCCACTGCCTTAGAGCAATGTGGGTGAAGGTGCAGGTCTGTGTTTCTGACTGACCATGAAAAAGCAAACGCAGACTATATACTCAGTCAGTCAGTGTAACCATTATTTATTCCCCCTAAAAAACAAACAATTCTTCACACAAATGTGTTGCTGGATGTACTCAAAGTTTTACCCTTTTCGTGTTATTGAATAATCTTGCAATATTCACGTGGCCGCAGATATAATGTAAAG
Source organism: Oasisia sp. SBJ-2009 (assembly GCA_964017155.1). Taxonomy (NCBI): domain Eukaryota; kingdom Metazoa; phylum Annelida; class Polychaeta; order Sabellida; family Siboglinidae; genus Oasisia; species Oasisia sp. SBJ-2009. Next base: position 1,935,137 of record OZ024860.1, read on the forward strand.
TTGAACATTAGTTCAAAGCCAAAGGCTGTGCACCGCCAAATGCATTAGATAATGTCAACTTTTTACTCTGATCTTGTCTTTTCTATTTCGCGAATGCAATTTCACTTAACTTTTAGATACAGCTTGAAAATGCCACATCTAGTAAAATTATATAACGAACGTTCTCTGAACATTGTGAGTATTCGTATTAAAATTGTCACACAGACGCGTTACCAACTGTTACTAAAAATATGAATGAAGTTAATTTTATCCGTCTCTCATTGTCAAGGCATTCAGCTGACGGTGGCGCCACACATTGGACAACACCAAACACCTGTATTTTAGATTGTCCGTTAGGTGGCGAAACTGTATGTTGTTGTAACAGGGGACATACATCGTAGGCGTAGCTGCGTTGTGCAGTTTTGGTAAATTCCTGGAAGCAATGAATGTAGGACTGGTTGAGTAGAAATTAAATGTTGTGCAGCCTGGCATCAGAGCTGTGAAATAATGACATTTGTCAGACACTGACCAGGTGTGTATGCATACAGGTGTAGTTCGGCCTAGACTCTAAAATAATATAGACTATTCCGTCTATATACTATACTAGTCATCAGCTCCATTTCTGTAACATCATATTTGAAAAATCCGGTTAAATATATTTGTATACCTTTCTTAACTGTCATTGATTTACGTAGCACAAATAATATTAACGATTTTAAGCTGTATGCATCTTTTACGGGATTTGCATTTTATTGATTTAATTATAGTAAAATCTATCTTTATGATATTTAATATAGTATCCTTACACTATACTCTCTATAGAATTAACAAATATGTAATAATGGGTGTTAAAACGATAATCAAAATATATACAAGTAACAAGGGATTATTGTATAAATTTGCTTCAAAACAGGTTGTGCTGCGCAAAAGGTGGCATTCTTCATTACTTCTCAAAATCACCACACAACACAAATAGCTGTCGATGCCATGGCAACCATCATAATAATTGATTAAAATGCATGATTTCTGTGATAATTCTTACTGGTAGTGTCTCACTGCTTCTGCTTGTATCGATCCTTTGGAAAATGAAACTATAAACATAATTTGGGGCAGTCTGATTATTACAACATGCAAACGCAGCCTGCCAGAGGAAATACCAATTAGTTATTCCATCCTAGCCTGTGGCAGAACTAGATCCTCAATGGTTTCCGAGATAGGGAGCTAGTGGCATATGCCTCCGGCCCAAAGGACTAACAAACGACAAAACTCGAATACAGATGTTTCAGCTTTATACTTCCACCAGGTCATAGATTGACACAGTTTACACCAAACAGGTACACATCATTTAAAGCAGTGTTCTTTTGACAGGTCAAATAAACGGGATAGATGGTTAATGATGTTTTTAGAGCAGCATTCTGAAGCTGACAGAATGTTTCATAATTATCAACAAAACATCATTTTATTGAACATACATTTTTCATAATTTCTCCCACGTTTCATGTTTTAATTGTCACAAAATTCTTTATTATCAATGTTGATACAATTATTATCAATATTCATATGATATTCACCGTTGCCCACTACCCCACGTGCTCAAGAAAATGAAACAAAGAAAATCGGCATTAACATGCAGTGTAACCAGTAATATGTTCGATGTTGTAATATGCCAGTTTTTTCATATCATTAACAAATGCAGCATGAAGCACTAATGAAGTCACATAATAGTTACATAACGCCTGTCATCTTCTCAGTGAAAAGATTCTTTACTATATCAAATGAATTGATACAACGGACGGGATTACAGTTAACCTGCAGAAAAGTTTGATTATTTTGCAGGATCTGTTTGAATTATTACAGATATCCTGGAATAAACAAAATAATCATTGTCACAAACACATTGTGAATAAATCCACACACAGCTGCACTTAACGTAACATTTGGCCTTCAGTACGTAACTGATTCTACAGGCAAATTTTGTTGTGTGTCTGAAACATGGTGTACAACAATATACAAAGTTGTTCAAAGACATATAAGTATTTCCAGTAATTCTGTGACGCTGCTTTTCCTTTGGAATGAAGTCTCATCTAGGCTTGACCGTGCAACTTGTGTGCACATAATACAACATTTACAAAAATATAAAAAAGAAACATTTTCCTACCAGAAAATACAAGCCATCACTAACAAATTTCCAGTATGTCAACTGTATTTGTTCTCCACCAACTGTGACATCATATGTCACCTGACTGACACATAAGTCAACGAATTGCATTGATTGTTACACTACGGCTGCGGTCCTGCCTTCCCATCAGCCACTGCACATGACACAAGCCTCCTTGTTCTGCAGGGAGCACATCATGGCCGCCAAGTTCTCCTCCTCATCTGCTGCTGTTGTCTTTGATTTCTTCTGAAGCTTTGTCTTGTCAACAGTGAACTGGATGGCGTTGACAGCGGGCTTTGTTCGTAGGTAGTACATGCCCGTCTTCAAACCCTGGGAACAATGCACGAGAATGTGTATGGTATCAATTGAAATTATTGGTTCCATCCGAGAGCGAAATATGTTCAGTACAATTCAGTTGCATGACAAGAAAAAACATGTTCAATAAAATGTCAGAAAGTTATATTCCAATATGAATTTCTTAACAGATACAGAGTCGAATGGAATCCAGGTTATTAACAAACATCAACATTAAGAAAACATATAGAGGATAGAAGCAGGCATTACATTGAATTACTTACTCTGCTCGCTATGTCTTGCATATGCATGCATAATTTTGGGTGTTATCTGCACAAAAACCTGATTAATAATAATGTTTCTGTAAATAATTTTGTGACTGCTGCTACATGGATGTTTAATTAAGGATTCTAACGAATATTTATCCACACAGTAAATCACGCAATTACCATTGACTTTAAACACAGTGAACTTGTCGAATAAAGTCAATGTCTGGTGAAATGAACCAAATATTCATGATCATGCCTTAAACGGATAGTACAGAAACTTCGTGGAAGCTGAGTTAGTCAAGGTTACAAGTGATAAATAAAACACATCGGTAATGAAAAATAGACATAGAATTACATGAAATAATTATGTTAAAGGGTTACCTGAGGTAATAAAAAATTATAAATAGCTTAAAAATTATTCTTTTAAAATTGCAAACACTGACATACAATGGAGAGAGACGTACCAGTTTCCAGGCGTAGAAGTGCATGCTGGTCAGTTTGCCGTAGTTTGGCTCTGCGATGTGGATGTTGAGAGACTGACTCTGGTCAATGTAGGGGCTGCGGTCAGCGGCCAGCTGCAGGATGACCTTCTGAGGGATCTCCCACACCGTCTTATACAGGGCCTTCAGGTCATCCGGGATCCCGTCTATGTCCTAACAACAACATGGTTTGTGAGATTATCGGCATACCAATACCACAACTAAAGCAGTTCTATTCCATGTTCATTTTTTACGCTCATCCGGGATGTTGTCTATGTCCTGATAAAAAAATGGATTTATCCGATTATCGTACTGATACCAGTAATAAATGCAGTCCTATTCCATAGATATGTTACGTTCATCTGGGATGTCGTCAATGTCCTGACAATAAGATGGTTTATGTGATCATCATACCAATACCACAAGTAAATGCAGTTCTATTCCATATAGACTGTTTATGTTCATCCGAGATGTTGTCAATGTCCTGACAACAAAATGGATTTATCCGATTATCATCTTACTGATACTAGTAGTAAATGCAGTCATATTCTATTGATATGTTACGTTCATCCGGGATGTCGTTAATGTCCTGACAACAAAATGGGGTTATGTGATTATCATCAGACCAGTACCACAAGTAAATGCAGTTCTCTTCCATTGAGAATGTTTATGTTCATGTGGGATGCGTTGATGTCCGAACAACGAATGGATTGATGTCATTATCAGTGTACAGATACCACTGTGAATGCAGTTCTATTCCATTATATTTACATAGATGTAACACAACTTTTTAAAATAAGCTGTTTATAGATTCTGAAACACTGACTACTTACTTAACATTTGCCCCTTCATCTGAGGTGAGTAGAAAATCCTGGTGATGAGTAACCTTTGGTTGACACTAGCCCCCACCCCCCGGGTGAGTAGCTACTTTACACCATGCGACAATTAATGCATGAAGGCTGCTCATACACATATCCACTACTGTCTATAGCCAGTTTAGGTACTCATTTTATACAGCTAAATGAACTGGAGCAGTGTGGAGTGAACAAATTTGCCCACGGTTTTAACACTGCAGAACAGGATTTGAACCCGGGTTCTCTTAGTCGAGACCCCAAAGCTCTACCCCGGAGCCACTGCACTCTACACATCTGATAACACACCTGAATGGAGCCGTTGTTTGCGATGAGTTGGTTCTTCATCTCGCCCTGCCACAGACCCAGCTCTGTGAGGTCCTTCAGCAGGTGTTGGTTGACAATCTACAAACACAGACACCTCCGTGAGTCACACAGTCAATAGTTGACGGCTTCTGTCTGACGGGATTACTGTTTTTGTGAAGCAGATTTAAAAATTCCTTGTAAAAAGAATTGTGTTATGTTCAACTAAGTACAGGGAAATCTGTATAGTGATAATCGTTGAATATAGTTTATTTCAATCAATACATAAAGTTTTTATATAAGTACACATTATATTCTCCAATAACTGTTTTTCAGTGAAACCGATAATTTTTTTTATTTTTTATTTAAAACATATTTATATTTAAAACATTCTTATTCTTAATTATTTAATTTCCAGTGATTTTTTATATCGCTGTGGGTGGCCGTCACACTAGTGGATTTTTAGCCTTAGTGAATGTCTCCTGATGTAGGCTAACTGTTTGTTAAATTTGTATTGCTATAATATTATGATGTAGATCTGTTTGTCAAATAAATTGTTCCAATTCCAAATATTATATACTGTGTGGAAGACCTACGAGTACCCTGTGTCTGCAGACTTGTGTATCTTGGGTACAGACCCACAGTAAAGACCACAGAGACTCTTACTATCTTTAAACCTTACAAAAAAATGATTTAATAATTTTCCTTATTACTTCTTCAGAATGTAGTTATAGACAAAAGAGAAGTGGAAGTGACCAAGTGACCGTGTGATCAAGTGACCGTGTCTAACCTGGAACTCTCCAGACAGGACTCTCCGTGTGTAGATGTTGCTGGTGTATGGCTCAATCGACTCATTGTTTCCCAGGATCTGGGCTGTCGAGGCAGTGGGCATGGGAGCCACCAGGAGACTGTTGCGTATCCCGTGCCTGTGACAGACAGCACGATTAATCCATCCATTCGACAAACAGTAACAAGTTTATAAACAACTAAATTCGAAACAGAACACAACTGCTCAATTACTTCTTCAGTTTTGGGGCAAAATGAATTACCGTTTTTGTTATACCACCCATATTAGTGTCCTTTACTGTAATATCCTGATTATATCTTACAAATTTCCACATGCTTAGCGTAGATCCTGCCAAGAACACATACACATATTCCTATGACACCATAATATGTGTGTACATGAACCACGCCCTTGGACATTTCCATTGTCGGTTACACTTTTCGAGCGAGTTTGTAAATTTTTAAGTGAATAAATACAGTACTGAATGTTTCTGTGTATCATACAGAGATGTCAGAATAAATAAATATATAATAACATACATACTAGATAATTATTAATAAATGACTACCACAATATAATATTTGTGTAAGTTGTAATTAATAATAAAAAATAACATATATGTTAACTAATGACATGCTAATAGACATTACATTTAATTGTCTGCTATATACTGGTTTTATTACAAATTCCCCGGAGACACAAGACAGTGTTTATTTCAGTAAGACATGTTCTCTTACTGTTTGATGTCAGCCTTCAGTGCAGCCCAGTCGTGTCTGTCCGAGGGCGTCACATTCCACATGTCAAACTGCAGAATCTGGAGGACAGAGAATTGTTGTCAAAAACGACACCAACACAGCATGTTTTTATTTCCAAATTTTGCAGGCAGTGAATATTTCTGCACTGCAATTTTAATCATTAATAAAATTCAAATATGTTAAATAAAAAGTTGGTGGTGATGTTGATGCTGCCATCTACAGTTGATCTTATTCCTGAATATCTTGGGTGTCTACAAGGTCTTGTCTATAACCATTTCCTTAAATAATTATGGAAAGAAGCGGTTTCCTGTTTTTTTTTAATGTCAGTTTACATCTACAATTCAGTCAAGAATATTATAAACTAATACTAAAGCTCTTCTGTCCAGAAATGGCAGAGCAGTAATTTGTAATGGGAAGTCTGTTGTCTAGAATGTGGGAAAATTAAACATCAAAGGGTATTGTAGTTCACTCTGCTTGTACAGATATTTAGAAACGTGACAAAAATGGTAATTCCAGTCACCACATCGGAATACTGAAGGTCAGAGGTCACTCAACCGTAACCCTGGTTACTCACCCCCTTGCTGACAGGGGAGCCCTCGTAGGTCTGATATGGACCCTCTTCCTTCGCCAGTTGACAGCTCATCTTCACCGCAGCGTAGTAGATCGTCTCAAAGATGTGTCGGTTCAACTCGCGGGCCTCAGGGCTCTCGAAGGGATACCTCATGAGGATGAAGGCGTCGGCGAGGCCCTGAACGCCGATCCCAATTGGTCGATGACGCGTATTCGACGTCTTCGCCTGACAACAAAGTTCTCACTGTTGAAAGCTCGTAAATTTGAGCAATTATAAAATTCCTCACCAGTTCTATACATGTGTGACCTGAACAAATTACTTGCCAAAACATTCGCTGTTTGTCAAGTAACAAATGCGTCCAAAACGTAATCATGGAATTTAGTGCTGTGAAAACTGCATCAAAACCCTACTTATTCAAGAGGGTGTGACTGACAAATTTAGTTTCAGTCGCAATATTTCACATAAGACACCAATAATTTCAGTCATTCCACATTACCACTGTAAAACAAAGTGTTTCCAAATAAACCCGGCAATTACAAGAGGTGTTACCGGTATTAAATCATCTTTATGCAGCTGGCATGTTAAAATTATAATATAGTTAATAACGTAATTTTTCAAACATAATTTATCCTCTGGTCTTCCAAATCAAGGCTAAAAAACAGAAACCGGGAGAGAAAGTACATAGAGCTGACCTTTGAACTCTTTACATCAACATGACAGAGTGCTCTAGACTAACAAAGAGAATAAACGTATGACACTGTGAGATGACATCTTAGCTCACCTCAGGCACGGGGTAGAAGTTGACATCGATGACTCGGTTGAGATTGCGGACGATCACTCCTGTCACCTGCTCCAGCTTCTTGAAGTCAAACTTCCTGTCCGGCGTCACGTAGCGATTGAGGGCCAGCGAGGCGAGGTTGCACACTGCCACCTGGTGGGACACAGAGGCAACATGTTCTAAGCCGAGATTAGCCGGTGCACAAATGTGTTTCCATTGATGAAAGATTTATGGATAAATAACAAATTACTGCAGATTGGGTCAAGTAGATGAGGAATGAGAATTTTTTCTTGATATAAGTATTATGAAGAAATGCATACTTTGAAATATCTTATTGCAATGTCAAGTTTATCATCATCAAGTCTGTCTACAGTACCCCTAGCACATCCTTTTGCAAAACTCTCAACCAATGAATTCAATCACGACGTGTGCCGTTGGCCTCCAGTCATGTGATATACAGTAATTTTGTGAGCTTTCAGCCACACACTGCTCATGTGACATACAATGTTTAGTCTGTGAATGGTTCATTATATTAGTGTTGCAACGACGCTGGTGTTTTTAAGAGTAAATTAAAGACTCACTATTTTAGTGTAGCCTACAACTAACTTATGGTGGCACATTTTATTAGTTTTACAATTGTTAGATAACTACTTAGTCTACGTCAGATGTTTGTACTAAAAAATTCATTTTAATTTTTATTATTTATTTAATTATTATTATTATTAATTAAACAATGTATTTATATATTTATTTAGCTAACATATTTTACTATTTTATATTATATCAATATATGTGTATTATGTTGAATGTTTATATTGAGTCGTATATTGTGCAGCACCATAGAATATCACTGTATAAATATGGTGCTATATAAATTAATAAACATTTGCATCCAACCAGTGGTGTATCTGGTGAAGTCAATTGCAACTGTTCGACTTCGCTCACTTCCACAGTTTGCGCAGACGTACAGCCGGGGTAGTGTAATGTAGTTCAATGACCCCAGACTTGTGAGGAGGATATAAACAAACAAGAGTTACCTCGTCAGGGCTGCTGTACTGGACGACCTCAGTGCACAGGTTGCTGCACTTGATGGTGCCCAGGTTCTGGTGGTTGCTCTTGCGATTGCACGAGTCCTTGTAGAGCATGTAGGGGGTGCCTGTCTCGGTCTGGGCCTCGATGATGGCGTACCACAACTGCTGCGCCTTCACTGTCTTCATGCCGCGCTTGTCCTTCTCGTATCTGCGAGGAAAAACAACATTTGGACATAATTCGCAAGATAAAACTTTAAAATAAACGTTCGTCCTTATTCGTGAATGCAGCTGCAACAGTATGGAATGGTTTACTAACCACTGTGACATAACTAATTGTTTTCTTACATTTTACTATTTTGTATTGAATTGATTCAACAAACACCATAACATACATACAAAGTGTATTCATAAGTAACACATAAGAAATAATCTAGACACATAAACAATTAATCTAGACGTTATGTGTCTTTCTTCAGCTCCATAAACTTAGCAAAGCACATCAGACTTCACCACCCAACACAGTGGCTCTTAGATATGACATTAATACAACAATGAAGAAAATAGGTATTTTCCCTAAGATTACACACTTATGGGACACCCTGTTAGTGTATCAGGGAAGTACCACTAAGTGTGCCCCAGTGACCTACTAAGTACCACTAAGTGTGCCCCAGTGACCTACTAAGTACCACTAAGTGTGCCCCAGTGACCTACTAAGTGTGCCCCAATGACCTACCAAGTACCACTAAGTGTGCCCCAGTGACCTACTAAGTGTGCCCCAATGACCTACTAAGTCCCACTAAGTGTGCCCCAGTGACCTACTAAGTGTGCCCCAATGACCTACTAAGTACCACTAAGTGTGTCCCAATGACCTACTAAGTGTGCCCCAGTGACCTACTAAGTACCACTAAGTGTGCCCCAATGACCTACTAAGTACCACTAAGTGTGCCCCAGTGACCTACTAAGTGTGCCCCAATGACCTACTAAGTACCACTAAGTGTGCCCCAGTGACCTACTAAGTGTGCCCAAGTGACCTACTTCTCGTAGAGCTGGTCGAACTCATCGCCCCACACGTCCGACAGCCCCGGACACTCGTGAGGACACATGAGGGTCCAGTCCCCATTCGCCTCGACCCGCTTCATGAAGAGGTCGGGGATCCAGAGGGCGTAGAAGAGGTCGCGGGCGCGGTTCTCCTCCTTGCCCGTGTTCTTCTTGCAGTCGAGGAAGTCAAAGATGTCTGCATGCCACGGCTCCAGATAGATGGCAAACGCCCCGGGGCGCTGACGACAACGACACTTATGTTATACAGGGTTCACAATTTCGTCAAATTTATTTCTTGTCTCGAGGACAAGTAGGAACACATTTCACTTCTCCGTGTAATGAATCACTTGTCCAGTAGCTACATTTCAAAGAATACTTATTTGTAAGTAATTAACAGGGTTGTAAGATTTAAATCTTGAAAATAAATATATAAAAAACCCATTAATTTATGATTTAAAAAATAAATAAATCAATGATTGTTCACTTCAGTTTTTTAACTGCTGATTTATGCAAATCTAGACAGTATGCTCTGACTTGTGTAATCCACAGGTTTTAATGATTTCAAAGCCCATTACTAACAGCCAACACCTCTTTACAGACTCGGAGACACTATACATGGGTCTCTGTCGAACGGCACAAGTTTTACTGCTTACTCTATACAATGTGGTTCTAGGAAAGAATGAATATCCCATGGTAAAGCTGTGCAAAGATTTGTCACACCTTCAGAGGTGACAAAACCTCAAGTAGAAACGACACATGGTAATAAAGCTGATCTAATCTAATCTGATCTCCTACCTTGTTGCCGCCCTGGTCCACGTAGCGGGCCGTGTTGTTGTAAACACGCAGCATTGGCAGCAGGCCGTTGGATGTGCCGTTTGTCTGCAACAGAACACGACAGGTCAAACAGTACATGAGGATATGTCCACTTGACAAGCTCTGCTGGAATTACATGTCATTCCTTTCAATTGTTCTAAGAATACCACTGCGGCTCTATAGGATGACATGTGGGCTCTAGGGACTCCCTGGTCTAAAAAGATTTCATGGGAGAGACACTGAAGGCATAGATGCGGCACATATTACAGATGAACAAAGAAATATCTTACACCAAGAATATGGCCATATTATGTGGAGAGTGGATGATTATGTGATAACATTTATGTTTCTTTGTTTTACTGATGTACTGGCCGGGTGTTTGGGGTACTTACCCCGGCAATGTAGCTACCAGTGGAACGGATGTTGTGAACATTCAGCCCAATACCCCCGGCATTCTTTGAGATCAAGGCACACTGCTTCAGCGTGTCGTAGATGCCTTCGATGCTGTCGTCCATCATTGTGAGCAGGAAGCAACTACGGGAGAACAGAAATGGCTGGATATAGGTGGAGTCAGTTGTAGATTTTACGGGAAATTGGTGGAAATCCACTTGATTTCTTACTCTGCTCATATTTGGGTGTAAAAATGCAGACAATGTAGTGAATGAACAAAATATTTTCATTGGTTAAAAAAATCTTTCAAAATTCTAACTAACAACCCCAAAAGCTGTCATAATTTACGGTATACAACAAGAGATACAACAGCATAAACATAACATTTTCTAATGATTTCTATAAAGCAGTTTAACTAACCTTGATAACTGCGGCCGGTTGGTTCCTGCATTAAACAGTGTGGGTGAGGCGTGCGTGAACCATTTTCCCGACAACAAATTATACGTCTGCAACCCACACAAACATGTTACATATTCACAAACATAACTTCACAAATGCTGCTAATAATTCCATGCAATGTGCAAATTACATTAACTTCTATCCAATTAAAATATTTCTTTTATCCGTATCGATATACACCCGTTCTGGCTCAGAAATGTGATTCACCTTCCCTGTAACTACTTTATAACTAAAAACAACTTGATTCTAGTTCTTGTTTTAATTTTCTATTCTGACTGGCGTAACCTCCAACATACAAAGAATATTAAGGAATTGAGATAAGAGATTTGCATGAAAAATCACCTAAATGAAATTATAATCTGTAACAGAATAAAACTCACTGGACAAGACTTGTTTGTTGAAACTTAGGCTGGTGTCAACACCAAATTGGTCAAATATTGGATCAAATAAAAAAAATTCTTGAGTGTTAACTATTGTGTAAACGCCAAACTAAAATGATTTGCTTGTGATGTAATGGTCTGGTGCGACTGTGATTTGTCCTGGTTTGTTGTCACATACCTCGATGGCAGCGTCGATGTCAGTCTTGTGTATTCCTACGCCCACCCTCATGAGCATGTGCTGGGGACGCTCGGCCGGACTACCGTCTATCTTCAGCAGGTACGACCTCTCCAGTGTCTAGGAACAGAACTTACAGGACTCAGGTACATCGCAAGGTGAATTGATAATAATAATGTAAATTCTACTGCACCTACATCCTTAAAAAACAAACTCAGAAGTGCATCAATATAAAAATGGTTAATCGAGTCAATATACAATTCCAGTTGTCATTAGACTGATTGATACGCCAGGGAGCTATGGTGGATAGGCAAATTTGTAAAGGTATGTCTTTAAATAACAGCATAATTGTTTAGCATCTTTTTTTAACGATTTAATACTAGAAGGAAGGAAGCATATTTCAACGACTGCGTACTCATAGCAAAAATCCTAGTCCCAGTATTAGTATTGACTTTAGGGAGAAAAAATGTATCAGAACTAGATGATTGAAGCTTACATATTGTTGCTTAAAGGGATTTTGGTTAAGTTTATATGCATTTGACGTATACTGTATAAAAATGATAATTTCGCATAAGCATTTTCTCTGCTGTTACTTTTGCTTCGTGCTGCCACCTATCAGAGAAATAGGGAAGCTGTAGTACTTGGTCACTCACCAGGTGGTGCAACTGGACCAGGTATTAAGTCAAAATAACTACACATTATTGATCCCATCAGTCACGTCACTGGCAGTTGTTCGCTAGTTTTGACCTTGTGTCACTGACCTTGAAGCCGAAGTAGTTGTAGCTGTAGTCGCGATCGTAGATAATGGCCGAGTTCAGGCGGTCAGCATTGTCCATGATGATCTTGTAGACTTCGTCCGAAATCATGGACGATGGTTTGTTGTTGCGAGGGTTGACGTAATTGTGCAAATCTGTCATCACCTCTGGAAGCGATACAAAACCATTTTATATCACCAGCAGTGTCACAGAAACAGAATCGACACATGGTCTTGTTTTCCATGTGCTGGTTTAAATTGTTCTGTATTTCACTGATTTCATTTTCGAACTTGTCATTCTATGAAATGTGAATCTGAGTGAATCCCCATTTTATGCATACTTGTTGCATATTTCACAAGATTGAATTCTTCACACTTTCTGGATAGATAACCTTACACCCTGCTGTGAGCAGACAATTTAAAAGTTGTGACAAACTATGAATTGTTATATGAAAACATAATTTTATAACAGCTGGAAAACAAACTGATTCATTACTGGAATTGATCCATTTCTGAGTTATTTTACTTGTTTCACAAATGCAACTGAGCACAAAGATTACAAATTATTAATTACATGCGATTATGATTCCCCGTGTTTAGAACACTGACCTGAGAAGACTTTCTTCGTCTCCTTGTGCAGGTTGGACACCGCGATCCGGGCCGCGAGGATGGCGTAGTCGGGGTGTTTGGTGGTCATTGTAGCGGCCGTCTCAGCAGCCAGATTGTCCAGTTCCACGGTGCTCACCCCAGGGTACAGGCCGTTGATTACTTTCAGGGTTATCGCAGTCTAAAAAAAATCAACATTTGTCACACGTGCTGTGTAGTTCACTAAGTACTGCTTCATTCACGAACAAACTTTATTACACACCTTGCGAGATGTCTCGATGGCCAACTTACTAATTTATGTATATATGAGTTACGAATGATATACAATTAATTTATTTGTAGACACTGAACAACACAACAGGACTGTTGTAAATCTGACTAAAAACTTGAAATATACATAGTTACGATGAGTTTTCATGTTGACAAACAAATTTAACAATGTGCTGTCATAGTTTATGTTCAAATATGTGTTTTCGTATTTTATGTTCAAATATCGTAGCGGTTACAGTGTTTACAACTTACAGGGTCGACAAAGTCCATGTTGAGACCATAGCAGAGTTTTGACACTCTTGACGTGATCTTGTCAAACATGATCCCCTCTTGCCTCCCGTCTGAAAGGAAAACAAGGAGAAAACCAATCAAACAGTTGCTGCAAAAAAGTGCTGACTTGCTGAAATCAAGCTGAACATCAGTCATCAATACATTCTTAATCACACGTACGTACATAGGCCCTGTGCAGGGTGGGTTTTGGCCTACATACGTTTAGTTGTCTACTTGATTATTCAGCAGAGTCCATCAGTCTGAATTTTTATGCTGACCATGTCAGCTTTGCCTTTGGGGTGCACAGCCTATCAAGACCAGTCCACTATTATACAATAGGAGTTAGGGTTTGTATTAGCATTACTAGACTTCTATTTTATAATAGTGGACTGGTCTGGATAGGCTAGGGCCCCAAAGTTGACATGATCCTTTGATGCGGACATCTGTGTTTTTTGTTGCATCCTTATCCTGAAGTCCTCCCCCCGACCGACCCCATTCCAGAGACTCACAGAGTTCAGTCAAATTCAAAACAAAAACTTAATTCGTCAAATATCCACAATGCAGTATATTTTCAAGACTGGTGTTTGAAAATATAAAACACCATCATAAGTATTCCAATTAAGACATAAAAATACTGAACTAATTCAATTCGACAGGACCTACTCTCTGTCTCGCAGTCTCTGGCATTGACACTAGCCCGATTAAGATTTAGCCCGGGAAAATCAACGGCGGATGCGGAAAATAATTTCTGAGATTCAACATGAAGAGCCAATCTAAGGGACATACAATGGCGTTATATAAATGATGACACAAAGCAGTCATTAAAACACGCTTACCTCTTTTGATAACATGCATCTTGGACTAGATTATTTGATCGTAACGTGGACAAGCATACAAAAGAACTTCTTCGGAGCACCAAGTGTCAGTCAGGTGACAGTTCCCGCGGAATCGACGTCACAGCGCCTAGCGGCAGCGCGTGTGGCGACACCCTTGTGACAAATGACGTTAGTCCGGGGGGCACTACCCTCACATCCTTACATGCATGTGGGGTTTGTAGACGAAACTAACGAAAGGTTAACCGTATAATGGTGACCAATCTTCTAGTTTAGGGAGAACATGTGAAAAACAGACCATGGAACTATGGAGCATCTTTAAAAAAAACGTCCCTTGACTGAAGTCGGCGTATTATTCACCGTTTTACAATACTGTCAATAGGCCTACTAGGGTAGATACCACCATTAATTTACCATAGGCGGCCATTGAAACGTTTCTTTGATTTCCCGCCAGGTTTTTATATCAATGTTATTGAAAAGTTCACACACTAAGTAGCCTCCATTCACACATATCATATATAAAATTCGTGAAAATGACATATCTTTTTCTCCTACAATCCAATCTCTAACCTGACACCCCTCCATTTCTGCTCCAATCAGCCGGCGATTGCCCATGTTGACACCTCTAGGCCGAACTACAACTGTATACATACGCGCGTGGTCACTGTCTGACAAATGTCATTATTTCACAGCTCTGATGCCATGCTGCACAAAAAAATTATTTCTACTCAACCAGTCCTACATTCATTGCTTCCAGGAATTTACAAAAACTGCACAATGCAGTTCTTTTCAGCAGGACTACTATGGGTAATGGCGTAGGACTCCATTTGGTGGTATGTCCCCAATAGGCCTACTGGCAGTACTGCTAGTTGAATAATGACAGTACACCCCCCGCAAATTGTAGAGAATCTACAGTCCTTCCCGAAAGCTCAGTAATTTTAAATTTCCTCTTTAGTTTACCTAACAACCAATAAACTGCTAGAGTCGTTGAGATTGTGATATTTATAAAAAAAATATGATAACACAAGTATTAGACTTTGTTCTACTAGGACCGTTTCTCAGCTCTACTGGTTCATTAAATTTAAATTACGCCTTATGCTGCAGCAATTAACACTTCATTTGTCAAATGCATGGCATATCACTTCGTCCAAAGATCAAACGATTCTTGCGACTGATTTTAATTGCGTGTAAGATTACAGATTTCTGTATGCCAGTGTGGTAGCTATGGAGTGGTCCCTAGTAAAATATAAAATAAACCCTTGCTCGAGTGGCGCGACCTTACGAGAGAAACTGACATAAATGCAGTGGCGCAGAACAGTGTGACGTGACGACAGAGTTAGAATATTAATTCCCTATAAACTTTGTGTGACAACACATCTGTTTTAAAAATCACTCAAAGGCAACAACATAATTTTGTTATATATATATATATATAATAGATGTATATACATATATATATATATATGTACATATACTGTATATATAAATTCTCTAAAACATTTATTATGTAAAACAATTAATTAAAGGACATTAAAGTTAGATATTGATTTTTCAAATGACATTATATTCAATAAAACAGACACATAATAATGTTCTTTTAAGAGAATAATTCCAAACTGCATGACATAAACTTGTAGAAAATAGTTCCTTGTTTCAAAAATACATAAATCGATGTTCTGTGGCACACACATGTTAAATGTTTGTGAATATATATTTATTTATCTGAACCACTGGGCCTGTTGTATGTTGAATAAGTAATACTAGGTATAAAGAGAGATAACACAAATCACCGTCGATCATTTAATAAACAGTATTCTCCAGTACAAGTGAGAAAAAACAAGAATGAATGTATAACATCCACCACCGCGACTTCCATTTCCGGAGTATAAGATCACATGATCAGCTTAGTTTTTATACAAGCAACAATGGCACAACATAATAAGTAAATAAATCACAGTTTGTTACAAAGTCAACAAAGTCAGCTCTTTACATTCAACACAGGACAGAACAGACACTTTTAACACCGTATCAGTCTCGTGTCACCATTGTGAAGTAAGAATTGTGTGTGGTGTGTGTGTGGTGTGTGTGTGGTGTGTGTGTATGTGTGGTGTGTGTGTGGTGTGTGTGTGGTGTGTGTGTGTGTATGTGTGTGGTGTGTGTGTGTGTGGTTGTGTGTGTGTGTTGTGTGTGTGGTGTGTGTGTGTATGTGTGTGGTGTGTGTGTGTGGTTGTGTGTATGCGTGTGTGTGGTGTGTGTGTATGCGTGTGTGTGGTTGTGTGTGTGGTGTGTGTGTGTGGTTGTGTGTGTGTGTGTGTGGTTGTGTGTGTGTGGTGTGTGTGTGTGTGTGTGTGTGTGTGTGTGTGTGTGTGTGTTTGTGTGTGTATAGTTCCTTGTGGGTCCATTGTATCTATGGCAGGGAAACTATTTCATACATGGGGAGGGCGCCAGCGCCTCTGCCCAGAATTGGCCAAGTAGTAATTTATAACTGGAAGTCTGCTGTCTAAAACTTGGGAAAGTTAAACATCAAAGTGTACTGTGGTTAACTCTGCTTGCCTCAACATTATTGCCAATCAATTTCATTTTGAAACAGGATGTTTTGTTTATCATTTGAATGTGTCGCAGGCGGACTCTTTCAAACTGTGAACATTGTCTGAGCCTTCAGCACGCATGTTGTGGTCAAAAGAACATATCATTATATGAAAAAAGCATAATCTAGGAGCGGGCACCTTCACTTTAAGCTTATAGTAGACTGGTCTCTGAAATTAATCCTAGACATATGATAATATTGATATCTATGTACAACTTATCCGAGTAATGAATACAATACTGTTGCTAAACACAATGGCAGGGGCAAAGGAATTGATGATAGCCAGGTATGACACCAGCAGCAAGGCTGCCCATGGTATACCACAGAACTTGGACTATATCTGTGACATAACATGATATCTTATTTAAATAAATGACAATAAGAACAGAGACTTTGACTGTACGACATACAGTCACACACATAAATCACAACTATTGCTTTGGCAATCAAGAAAGCGTGTTCCAGTAAACAACTGTCTATAGACTATGGCTGTCCAACTTACTGAAGTGATGACTAAATTAGGTTTGCAGCAATGGTCAATAAACATACATTGTGGTTCCATCCAGATTTGCTTCATCCAACAGATTTGTTGTAATTATAAATAATACTGTCTCATAGAGATATGATAATACATCTTTTTCGTAACAGCAAAGGAAGGAATGAGGTCTTGGTTTCCACCCTGTCTGCCATGACAAGGGACTGTGTCAAAGTGGATGATGGCAAAACTGACAGAACACACCTTATGAAATATACACTTGGTACACTGTCTATCGTTATAGAAGTGATATGTAATGTATAGCGTTTTTATAAACTGCATGGTTTTGAACCACCAAGAGACATAAAAAAATTCACACAAGAATAACACTGTCATTTCTGCATCAGACCAGACTAGATTTTTTAAATTTTATATTGTCACTTTAATGATATTTCAGTGGACTTTGACCATCAGGAAAAAATAATATTTGTTACATCTGAAAGTATTACAATCATTATATAGGCATACGTATTCATCAGTAACCAATTTTGTTTCTTCGTGAATACCACTCGACCAACTGACAACCCTCCACCTTAGCTGAGGATGATTTCTCTTTGTCACAGGATGTTCTCCCATTTTCTTCCTTATCCAAGGATGATCTACAATCTTCCTCCTTATCCTAGGATGATCTACATTCTTCCTCCTTATCCTAGGATGATCTACATTCTTCCTCCTTATCCTAGGATAGTTTTCACTTCTGTTTCTGAGGTCACCTTCTTGTACACATGGAAGAGTTTCTTGACCAGATTTTTGGCATTCTGTTTCACTGGAACAATAATCATTATTATTAAGTAAACAAAACACAAAATTCAGTTTAAATATGCTACTTTTAAACTAATAAATGGTAGCCATTGGTAGAGGAACTCGCTAAGATATGTAATCACTTTAGGAGTACAGTGTAAACCTTTGATAATTCAGTTCAATTAAACGAAAAGTACATATTACATATTACTTGTTACATTTATGTTAGTATTATCCTCATGATAGTGGGAATGATTCTTTTGGAATCAGGAAATTCACTGAGAAACGTTAAATCCCAAACATTTGTAGCGTAGAAAGTTTACGACATCAAAATGACAAGAGATACTCACAGGAACCAGGGGGAAAGTCGCCAGCTCGCAGTTTATGAGACAACAGACGTGCTGTCGACTTGAACAGATCCTGTGACAAAGAAACCATAATACGCTGTACCTCCATTTTTTAAATTTGTTTAACATCACAAATAATTAGCAAAATTGGTGTGGTAACTTTGCATAACATACATGATAGTGATAGCCACGATAGCAATGTTTACAAAATGTTACGAAACACGACGTCATTACACAAACACCTTAAGTTCATGTATTACATGAATTATCATTACTCTTTTTAATTAATTTAATGGTACTTATATGATTTTTCTTTAATGAGGCTCGTAGAAGACCTGAACATTTTGCATCATGTGTCCAAACTGACTTGGAGAAAACATACGCTTGAAAACATATGCTCGGTTATAATTAAATAATAGTAAGGTTTTATGTAAGAAAATCAGAAGTCATATCTATGATTATTAAATACAACTTTGTAGATACTAACTAAAAAATATGATTGGTATGGTTGATATACACTGATTCTAAATGTTGACACATGTTGTTGACAGCAATCTGTACTTGTAGTAGGACTGGGAGATTTGACAATCCTAGTCATCAATTTATAAATAAACCACTGATGATGCATTTATTCCAGTCCTTTTTTATCTGATCATCGATTCATGTAAGTCATCAATCTGAGTGACACTGCATTGTTTTCATATAATTTGAATATAAACAAGTATGTAACCACTCATAAAAAATCACTGAAAGATAGGTTAATTCAATAGTTTACCAACTATAAGACTTGCTATCATTAGTAGCTTTCATATATAAATTTAATACAATTCTGTAAGTACACTGAACACAATGAAGTATTTATAACACATTACACTGACAAGTGGCAAGAAAATTACTTAAATGATAATTTAATGTAATAAACAAATAATAAAAAACAACAACTTTCAATTCAATTTCAACCCAAACTTTGGAACAAAACGCAACTTTATGATGTGTAGAGTAGACTTTCTAATTAAGGTATTTCACAATCACCTTTGACACAAATCGGCCCTCCTTATAATGTGGCATCAGATACCGAATCACAAAGTCAGCCACCTGCTTCAGTTCGGCATCTGTGTGTTTGGTGGCGCCACTGTTCAACCGTGGATCGCGGCTATTGACCACCCTTGACCTGATGCTGTTGTCTGGCCGCGTTGCTGACCTGTGTCCACTGACCCCTGCCTTGGGGGGCAACTTCTCCCGAGATGGTTTATGTTCTCCCAGTTTCCTCTGTTTTGTAGTTTCAGGTTGAGAGTCTCCCTTCAATGACACAATTACACGCTGTAGGTGAAGTTCTTTGTGACATGTACAAGTCTTGGGAACTCCAAATAAAGTCAGTTGTCGAAGTTGTAACGCATGATTTGACTGAATAAAAGTGTCTTTCCAAACTGTGCAGAGATGGAGTGATTACAATACAAATACAAATGTAATTGATTAATAGTATGGTTACTATGGAGATGTGTGAGTACAATTACGAGCACAGTTACTCAGAAAACAAATGTACTAGATTATGAGTATGATTACTTCTGTGTGTAATCCTGATTACCTTCATAATTACTTTACAAAATGTATATCAAAACAATAATTTTGTTTACAAAAAATAGAGCCACGCCAAGTTGAACACAACAGAGCCTGTGTGTTAGACACGTGTGAGTGTTTATGATAAGTGAGACACCAAAATAAAATAACAAACAATAGAACTACTGGTACTTATTTGCATACAAGGATATGTCATTAAGCACCAAACAAAACATGAGCAGCAATTCTTTGTTTAGCAGTTACCTGCTCTATCAGTCTCTCTGTGTTCTGAAACTGAAATTGCATAAAAACACTGGAATACAAGATGAGGTCATTAACAGAAATAGACACTGCGACAACAAATACATAACTTACTGATTCTGGAAATGTTCTTTTTGTGCCGGATGTAATCACAGACTCTTGCTTTGTATCACAGCTGAAAATGACGGCCACCGTGATGAGGAAATGTAATTTGTTGGCTGACACAAATGCAACTTTGATATCGTAAATTGAACCAGTAGTTTGCTTTCATACTGAAACAGGCTCTTTGGTTTTACACATGTAACAGACTAACAGGGTATGTTGTAATGTTTATAATATCTGTACAAAGACCATTCTGTAGAGGAATTTGAATAACATTACATATCTAGGTATTTGTGGTCACCTTTGTTGTTTTAATAACATTTGGTGCAATTTCTTCATATAATACCACAAGTTCACAAAATACACAGAAACCTATAAAATGGAGTTTCTTCAGAAAATAGTTAAGGGTAGCATGGGCAGTTAAAAGCAATGATGTCAGCCGTAGAACAGCTAATTCCAAAAGAAAGGTAATTTATAAATGAAAACACAACAAATAAGATTTATGACCAGAGACAGACAGAGAGGGGGGAGAGAGAGAGTGAGAGAGAGAGAGAAAGAGAGACAGAGACAGAGAGAGAGAGGAGACAATTATGACATAGTAACAACAGACAGGTTGAAGACAAAGATCCAATGTAACATAGCACTTAAACTTAAGGGCCATGACAGTAAGTGACCTCTATACCTATGTAACAGACTGGATCAAATTGAACTGGCCTTGTTTTGAGTCTTGAGACCTCACTGGAGACACATTGAGACCTCACTGGAGACACGAGAAAAAACAAACTGAACTCACCTTCCTGGAGCTTGGTCCTTGACCTTGACCTTGTCAGCATCGCTCGTATCACACTCAAAGAAATACTTGATCTTGGGAGCGGGGGGACGTGGCACCAGCACCAATGAAATGTCAGCTTTCTCGTCCCCGTAGTCGGTCAGAGTGGAACTGTAGAACAGTCGGGGAACTGTGGATCCGTTCTCAGTCTTTACCCCGTCACTCACTGGCGACACGCCCATATTTGGTAGGCCACGCCCACATTCCTGACTGGCAGAGTCTTCAACAGGTGTCACTGCGCCACTGTCTTCACCCTGGTGGTTCGTCTCACCAGAACTCTGACATTCATCTTGACCTTGACTTTCACTTTGACCTTGACACTCGTCCTGACATTGACCTTCAGATGAAGCAAGCGCGAAACCCGGCGGCCGATTCCCTTTCAGCAACTGTGATGCCGGTGTCAACAGTGATGCAAACTTCGGCACTAACGCTGAGTGCAGCCAATGGTTGTTTGTGAGTTGTTTAATTTCGTTCACCTTTCGCATCACTGCTGCTTTGTACAACGTGCTCTGTTTGCTCATTTTGAACACAGCATGCTCCTCATCAATTGCACAGGTGCGAGGTTCGTAATCGATGGCGGCCATCTTGTCTAGGTCCGCGCAGTGATGGCAGCGGAAATTGGCCTTGAAGGCATCTTCTAGCAGTTGTAGGCAATGTTCCCGGGTCTGTAGAAAAGTATGAACTATATTCTCAATACACACAATACATACAGGGCAAACACATTCTGAATACTGTAATATCCCTAACAGATTTGCAGCAGGCAAAGACAAGGGCCTGAGTGGGCGTTTATTAATTTCTCACACCGCAAAACTAGCACAAGCTAAAAGTGGTGGACCGTCCAAAAAATTGTAGACATTTTATTTGTACTATTTAAAAATATTTATTGTTAATTAGAGAAATATGCTAATATTATAACAAATGTTATGTAATTTTATGCATAACTGATGGCAGGCATATTGCTGTGCCAACCTTTGAGAGGTGGGGATATGCTTGCAAGTAACTTTTATGATGTGTCATCAGTTTATTATGTTCTTATAATTAAATAGAGAATACTGTTTCATTTCAGGAAATGTATAGTTTACTACATGACACTCACACACTAAATGGATAAAATTACAACTTTCTAATAATGTGAGAGTCTCAAGAAATGGCCTGGCATTTCTTGTATATCAGCACAATTGAATCAGCCAGTAAAACAATAAAGATTGGCCCAAAAGAGAAAGAATGAGTGTCGTCCTCTCATCAACTCAGATGGGGATGACCTGGCTGAAAACTGAAACAGTTACGAATGACCTTTGTATCTGACCTTGACAGTGAGGCGAGCGACACGTTGACTCGCAGCATCTCGCAGAAGACAGGAGTCACTGGGCGCCTCCCACAAGTCACCTGTGACGTCTCTGGTGCCCTGGATGAACAGTCAACATGTGCAGCACTAAACGTTACACGACTGACTCTCACAGTGGGGCGAGACAAGTCAAAAAGGAACAAATCAAGTGTTTTTTAAACAAGTCAAACAAATAAAATAAAATTGAATTAAGTTAAATCTAAATATTTTTTTTATTAAATCAGTAGTTAAGTGGTCACTGTGGCGGACTGTTGACCAGAGGGGCTGTGTTCAAATCCTGGCACTGATAGCTATTATTTGTTTTCGGGCAACTTCTTTCTCCTCTCGCTGCCCGACTGTTTTCATCAGAGACTTCTGCCACTGGTCCGTTCTATCTGGTGTTTACACAAGGGGAAAGAAAACATCCCAACCAGCGGATAAAACTGGGTCCACTATCAACTAGGGAAGGATACTATGAACAAACCATTAGCACATTATGCCTCTATTCTGTTCATTCACAATGGATTGGTTGTGGGTATCCTATTTAAGTACACTTGTGTCTCGATCTGTAAACTTACTCAGCATGATCTGACTTAGACATTGTGCTGAAGATGTATTTCAGAATATCCTTCTCTAGTCACTAGCATCCTCACAAGCACTGCACTGCACTACAGTACCCATGGCTGATCATCTATGCAAACTGTGGGACTATAAAATTATAGCAATCAACTATGTTTATAATGAAGTGCATATAACTTACAGGTATATAATTATATAGCATATTATACTATAGCATATTGTATGTTACATTTACATATATAACAATTTTGGATATGACAATGGCTGTTATAGTTCATAATGAAGTAGTTTTTACTGTATGTTGTGAAACCGTATAGACTGTGTATAAATGTTATCAGTGATAATTGGAATGTTGTTAGTTGTTTATGTCATGTTGTGTGCAGGAAGGTTGTGACCATTAGGTTGTGACCATTGCTTCTGTCATGTGTCAATAACGTTGACAATCACATGACAACAGGCTGTGACATGACATGACACTGATGAAGACAGTGCAAACGTCTCAAAAGTTCAGGTGAGTCAGAAATTCAGATCAGGAGAAGTATTGATATCCTGTTTTCACTGTGAATCATAACAGATATGCAGAAGCAATTAAAATGGTGAAGAATTAACCCTTTATACACCACGACTAATCATAACCATCACACCAGTCCACATCCCGAACGTCTGAATGGCTTCTTTAGTATATCCCAAATAAGTACGCAAATGTTTCCTGTGAAACCCAAGGAGCACACACATGTTGTCACATCTCAGATGTCCTGTGGGACTTGGCACATATCTCACTAAATTGATGTATGTCAAAAAGAGTGACCATACCCGTCGTTTCTTGAACTCGTTCATGATCGTCGAGTGTCTCTGTTTCTTTTCTCGTTCCAACTCCCTCTCCTCTCGCTCTCGAACTTTACCCTCGTCATCATCATTGTCTGTCGTACCCCATTCCCTGCAGCACCAACGTCAGCAGTGAACGAGATGAGGGAGCTGTTGTAATGAAGCCTGTCTACTGTGTGTGACTAGAGGCTGTGACAATCTGTACCATCTGACAATTTACCACCGACGACAGAGCTATCGACCTGATATTATTTTTGGACAAATTATCTTCTTTAAAGCCCCACTCCAACTTTCACATTTACTTCCCGATTTGAGCGACGCAATATTGCAACTGATTTTATTTGCCATCATACACTATTATACATTTTTACTGATATACATTTAACTGGCACGATGTTATTATATGAACAAAAGAGTATGTAATGACTTACTGTTTTACATGTGATTATTTACAGTTTTACGCATACAATGGTTTAAAGTTTTAATAATAATAATAATAAAAGCATTATATATATATATATATATATATATATATATATATATATATATATATACCTTGTTCGAAGACGCTATTACAAGAAATCATAGAAAGAAACTACAAGTTAAAATCATTAAAACATGGCATCAAATATCGAAATAAGTTATCATAAAAATACTTATAATAAAAATTAAATATTTATAATAATAATAAATTATTATGAATGTAAAAGTACTAAAAGCAGCTCAGAATAATAAATAAATAAGTAATCCTAAAACTTAAAACTTCCGTTAATGTTCATGAGTAAAAAGCTCTTTTGAATAAATAAGTTTTAAGGAGTCTTTTAAACTGGTATAGTGAACCATATGTTCGCATATTGCGTGGTAGATCATTCCATAAGTGAGGAGCAGCGACGCAGAACGCTCGATCACCGAACTGGCGGAGATGTGCCCTGTGTAAATGTAATGACTTACAGTTTGGCCCCTTTTTTCCCCCCACCGTACAGGTCCATGTCGGGTTCGTCGCTGTCGGCAGCGGTGATGGCCGTCCTCCCCAGGTGGCGCTTAGGGTTTGAGTTTGCACAGATTCCACGTTGCACTTGTTCCCACTCTTGCTCGACTGCGATTGGGTTACGGCAGTAGTCACATGACTGGTTGCAGTTTGGTGGCGAATCACCAAAGTATTTTGCGATGGCACTGTGGCGACACCTAGTGAGGAAAACATCAAGTATAATATATAAATGTATGCATATTGTGTTTTATATATATATATATATATATATTTATATATATATATGTGTGTGTGTGTATAATATATATATTACATAAATTGTGTTTTTGTGCATGCATGTGTCTGGAGGACCACATTTGAAACAAATGTGCTTTTGTGTGCTTTAATGTGTCTATCCTCGGTAAATATTATATTTATATGTATTATAATGTTTTACCAAATAAACTCACTCACACTCACACCATGCAGCTACAAGTTTCACGGAAATGCGTGCAACATTTCAGTCACCTTTCTACACAATTAACAGAGCGTCGTCATCTATATGCTACTTTGGTGACACTCTGAATGCATCATTTCACATGAGCCGAGACATTTGACAACGGTTGTCATGGTTCATTTCTCCGTGGGTGAGTTATGATAATTTCATGTCATGGATAGCCACCCGTACACCCTCTATTTTGATACAATCGAAGCAGATTTCCCCTGTATTTCCAAACAACTCACTCAGTCTTCTTTCTGTCTTGGGGTCAGGAGCCCAACAAGGTTTTAATGCAAAAATTACTCTGCTTTCAGCTCACCAGATGGCACTGCACACACTTAGAGGAACACGACGATCGTTCGCATGAACCAATAAACCTGATTTTGTTCTTTAAAACTGATTCCATTGAGCTTGACACCAACAGGACCTTTCTGCTAGTGTATCACAAACTCATGTCCCCTATCATATGGCAGTGGCTGTTTGTAGTTCGAAATGTTTCCCTCAATTTGACAACATATTCTGGAGATCTCAGGAGATCATTATCTTCTTGGACCTATCCACAGACTGCATTTCCAAATATATTCACACTGACATGAGGGTTAAACTCTATCATTTGTGAGACACATGGACATAGACACCTACTGCGGTTCTTCCACCATCTTCACCAGACGCTCAAAACTCTCCATCGACGACTTGTTGTGTTCAACCTTACCGTTTTTCTTCGACTAATTGCAACAAAACAAATCTGGTTATAAATTAACAAACTTAATTTCAATATGTTTACAGGCACACACACACACACACACACACACACACACACACACACACACACACACACACACACACACACACACGTGTATAATATATATATATATATATATAATTTATATATATATACCCCCGGGGTATATGTATATTATAGTAATATGTAAATGAGACTATTATTAAATTATTTAAACACACATATCATAAATTCCATATACATACATGCATGCATGCATGCATGCATGCATGCATGCATGCATGCATGCATGCATGCATACATACATACATACATACATACATACATACATACATACATACATACATACATACATACATACATACATACATACATACATACATACATACATACATACATACAGCTGTAATTATATATAATATAGTTTATTATGTTTTTAACATTGTATTTTAAGAACAGGTTTTTATATCCAGAAATTAAACTATACAAAACCAGTTGCTTCCTTTTCTTACCCTTCCTTTCATACAGTCCTTCTTGATGAGGAAGGCGACCGTGTCCCGCTCCTGTTTTGTGTAGTAGAGACGGCAGTACGACTGTTGCCCATCACGTCCAGCCCGACCCGATTCCTGGTAGTAGCCCGCCATAGACTTGGGCACATTCCAGTGCACCACGAACCTGTCACATGACCTCTGTGTTCTCAGCCGTACAAGGGGTGATCTCATAGACTAAAACTTGTTAAAGTAAAAAAGCAAGTTATGTACATAACATTGTGTCCAGTAGTTCAGCCTCCCCAATATGTTCACACTTTACTCCCTGACAGACCTGGCCAACGGAAACATCTCAGGTTCTCTGGGAAGCATTCAGCCATATTGCAATTAATGCCTGAAGACTGTACACAAACATCCACCTTTGCCTATAGCAAGGTTCTCAGTCCTAAAGCTGAGTGAACAAACTCTTCCAACACTGCAGCCAGGATTCGAACCTGAGAGTTTTGTCTACTTTAAAAAGTAAAAGTCATAAAAAAAAGTCTGTCATATTCTGAGTACCGAGTACTGAGTACTGAGTAAAACACCCCAACTGTGTTATAATCAAACAATCATAACATTATCAGAAACATTTAAAACCTAGGAGCAGATCTCCTTCTCTGAAAGCGAATTATTTCTTTCATTTAATAGTACGTTCTTATGACTACAAAAAGCATGTTGAAGGTTGACTGCCTGTCAGCGTTCACATGTAGTTACTTTATTAACCTCGGAACATTGTTCACAATTTGAAAGATTCTGCCTGCAATGGGTTAAAATGGTAAACAAAAACAACAAACTTATTGTCAATAATGCAGAGGTGAGCAGAGTTAACCGCAACATTCTTTGATGTTTAACTTTCCCACGTTCCAGACAACAAACATCCCGTTACAAATTCTGGGCAGAGGAGCTGGCACCCTCCCCATTCTGTAGCTCAATTCAAAAGTGTCATGTCAACCGCTGTCACATACCTCACATTGGCCTTGTCAACGCCCATACCAAAGGACACTGTCGCAGCAATGACCGGCACTCGCCCCTCCATCCAGTCTGACTGGACGTTTGACCGCACCCCGAGTCCAAGTCCAGCATGGTATGCCTTCGCTGGGATGCCTTTGCTCACCAGTCTGCTGGCAACTTCGGTGCACGCCTCTCGCTTGCGACAGTAAATGATGCCGCAGCCTTTCTCATTCTGAAACAGGTTTACAGCATAACACAATTTTAAAAAGCATGTTCTTATATAGCGCTGTATCCAATCATCAGGATTGCACAAAGTTTTACACTATTCCCTGACAGACCTGTTCACTCAGACACCATCTCTGGGAAACATCCAGACATGCCGCAATTAATACTCGAAGGCTGTTCATACACAAATATCCACCACTATCTATAGCCAGGTACTCATTCCTACAGTTGAGTGAACTGGAGCAGTGCACAGTGAAACACTGTGCCCAACTCAGGTTGTACATGGCAGCACAGGATTCGAAGCAGGGTTCTTTTAGTCAAGAAAGCGAGGCTCTATTCCTGTGCCTCTGAATTACTACAAATAACTTTGCCTTGCAAATTTCACTTGTGAGAAACTTCAAAACAAATTATGATACACATGATCCACTTCAAAACCTTAGGAACTGCAGCACAGTGTATCTCAAATCAGATCAAATTACAGTAAAACATTTCTATAATTTAAACCAAACATCAGAAACACAGTGCTGAATTGTGAACCAGAAATGTCCAGCAATACTACCACTATTGTAACACCAAATACACCACCCAATGCTAGGTTAAGTAAACTTTCAGAAAGCAAAACATACACTAATATAAAGCAAAGCTTACAAACGCACACTCCAATGTAATAAAATGTCTGAAAACAATTTATCCAGTGATGATGAAAATCAAATAAAAGCAAGTCTGTAGAAAGCAATGTCTAAAAATCACGTTTCTGAAAACCAAATTGTACCTCGGGTAGATTCCCATATAATCATGATAAACGTTGGAAAAGATCAACTACTGGGGTAGTTTCAATATGAGACTAAGACGAGGATTATGACATGGGGAATAGATCACTTGAGAACTGTTGCTGATGGCTTTTTTAACAGGGAGTAAACGGGGCTAACTCACTAGGCATGGCTTTATTGTTATCGAAAGACAAGTCCATTTGTCTATTTGGTCGATGGACTGTGTTTGTTTTTAATGGGTGGAGATTAGAGTTGAAGGGCTATATATATATATTATATGTATATATATGTATATATATATGTATATATATATATATAATTTATATATATATATATATGTATGTAATTTATATTTTGTATATATATGTGTGTGTGTATTTGGATCGTGTGTGAACGATGCTTTTACCAGGAAACATTTTGACTGGTAAAGATGTGATTCTGCATAACAGACTGTACATTGAAAGTAAGTATCCCTAAAGACAACACTTGACATTACTTGGCATGTCTTTACACTTCTCACTTACCCAATCAACATCTTTGACATCCTCCCCGGCCGTAACATGAAGTGCTCTCAGTGCGAACTCTTTCAGGTTCAAATACGGGTCCTCGATTATGTCCATAAACTTCACATCGTAGAACAAATTCGGGCGGAAGCAACTGCTCTTAAACTTTGCCACTGGGTGGCGCAGCTTCAGCGACGAGATGATGTCATCAACGACATGCGGGGTCGCTGTTGCCGTCAACGCGATGCAAGGCACTCTGGGAATTTTATTTCGCAGACGTCCTAGCTTGAGATAATCTGGGCGAAAGTCATGACCCCACTGTGACACGCAGTGGGCTTCGTCAACGATGAGATATGAGAGGAGATGTCGTGACTGAAGTGTATCAGCCAGAGCCTGAAACGTTGGGGTTGCCGCCTGCTCGGGTGTGATATACAACAACTTTGTTCGTGGTTTACTTGAGTTTAGGTCTTGCAGAACGCGCTGTCGTTCTTTCGGTGTCAGTTTCGAATTGAGAGTTTCGACGGGAATACGGAGAATGTCGAGATGCTCAACCTGGTCTTGAATCAAGGCAATGAGGGGAGAAATGACAATGGACACGCCGTCTCTCGCAATGGACGGAAGCTGGTAGCACAGTGACTTGCCCGCTCCTGTCGGCATTGAAATGAAGACGTCAACTTGGCCTAGAAGAAACACACTCATGAGCAGATTGAAATATATAGACACATGGGTTAATTTGTATATATTCCAAAAACAGCTGTTTCTGACTTGTCACACAAGTGATCTACTTTCAGGGAGAGTTATATAGTATAGCTAAGTTGCAAGGCTTTATGCAGGATCAATTTCTTGCCAGCCACACATTTTATTGGTGGACAAACGTATGGACCAAGTTACACTTTAAATGTGTTTTTACCTGAAATGGACTACAAACACACATGTGGTTTCTACGAAACTTATCCACACGGATTGTATGTGAAGATCAAACTTGAATTTGTGACCTTTGTGAGAATCTATTAAAGGAATGTCATCCGTTCTAAGGTTTTTATTTATTAGCCAATATAATGTTCCTATGACTATTAACATGTTATGTAAATAAAAACCAATATCATTGTGTTGCAGTAATGTGAATGTCTACCATGTTAATTTCCCATCTGGGACCATTAAACGAAGGTACAGTATATAGTACCTGCAAAATTTGCTTATTTACTTCAGTAAGCCCATTACAATGTTTGCTACTTGGTTGACGCAGGCGGCTGTGGGAGCATGTTTAAATGGTTAACATTGCAGCCAGCCTTAAAACAAGACTTATTGACAATATCGCTTAAAAGGTCAACCACAATGCCCTAGCAATAGAAAATAATTCCAGACAGAGGAACAAACATTCTCAGTTTAAATATTGCCTCCTTTTCACGCTGATCAATGACTGTTGCCTGTATGACTAGTTATTGACTACAAAAGCAATGACAGTAGATATCGCGTAGGCCTACGCTGCAGTAACAAGCATACCACTGCGCCAACTGTTCAGAGGAAGATAGACGCCAGAGAGACGACACACATGTGCATGTGTCTACTGCACATGTGCACTGACCACCGAGGGAGGGGTCAGCTCCTCTACCTAGAAATGGTTGAGCTGTAATTTGTAATGAGAAATCTGAAAGTGAAACATCAAAGTGTATTGCGGTTCACTATGCTAACCTCTGCATTATTGCCAGTAAATTTTGTTTTGTAACTGGATGTTTTGCAGGCAGAATCTTTCAAATTGTGAACATTGTTCCAACCTTAATAAAGTAACGAAATACACGATGCACTCATGCAGGTAGTAAACCGTCAACATGCGTGGTGTAGTTATAAGAATGTAATATTTATTGATAACAATTTGGAAATATAAAATGCTCGATTGTTTGCACAAAATATTGGCTTGTTATGCCTTAGCTTTTTTCTGATTAACTTAGTTTTAATTAAGCCATAAAAGTTAAATTTATTTTATTTTAATTGCCAAATTGGTGAAATCATGAACAGACTAAATATTTTCGGATCACGACTACACGAGGTTGACTGAATGAATTATTAGTATAATAACATCTTGGTACCTATAATCATATATTTTTATTTATTGCTACATGACACACTGCGAGCGAACGTGTTTTCGTAATTTGGCGCAGAAGGAAGCAAATTAGCAAGATGTTGTGGTGCTAAGCCTAAGGACCGACGAGTAACGAGAACCAAGCCTACAATGTTCACCTTTAAGAACGGTTTCAGTGGCCTGTTTCTGTAATTCTGACCGGAAAGAGTCATGTTGAAACACAGATTTTATAAGTTCTTCAGCCTGTTTAGCCTCGGGATTTGCATTCATTGTGACGGGAATTACTGTGAAGCAAAATGCATCTCCGCCGACGACAGACACTCGATACGAGCGATAATCGGAGATAGTATCAGCCTCGATTAACTCCGTGAGGTGGCAGCACTTATCAGCCTCTCATATCCTAGCCTCGGTTACCCAGACTCCGTGAGGTGGCAGCACTTTTAGGCCCCTCAACTCCGCCTGGGACATTAATGGGCTTAAGTTTCTACATCCGGGTAGCCTTACCTCATATTAGGGTAGAGACGCTGATTAGCTCTCAGGCCAACTAGGAAATAAAAATTAAAATAACGATATACTTTTATAAGATAATAATATCATATGAAAAGTATTCAACATTGAACTAAAATAAGAATTACGGCAGGATTAACCAGTATCCGTGAGGTGGCAGCATTGTCTAGCCACACATGGATAGCATACCGATTAAATAAGGATACCTTTTTTTTATCAAATAATGCTGTATTATAAAAACTATTCAGAATTAAACTTATATTAACACAAAATAAATAGAAATACAAATTTGCAGTTGTTTATAAAAAAATGTATATTACGGCAGTGTCCGTGAGGTGGCAGCATTGTATAGATCACGCGGATACCAAACAAAAGCCATCAATGGTACCAGACTGTCTTCTCGGCGTAGTTCCATTGGCCCATCATGCAATTGCTCTATATGCAGGTAAACAGCTAACATCTAACATGTTTGTCGCCATGCCAATATTATGAATATAGCTTTCATTGTATATATGCAATATGTATATGTGTAAAATATTTTTAATCCTTACATTTATTCTTTAGATCTATGTATTTTAATGTTTTAAAGTATTTATTATTGTAAAAAGTTTAGTCAATATACATCTCTACATTTATATTTATGCTAATGTCTTAAATTATATATTATTTCAATCTATTTTAACCCAATATACTTTGCATGTTTTATGTAGCAAAAAAAATATATATATATATTATACATGCATGTATTATTATTATTATATTTATTTTGTACTCATTACCCTATTTTATATGTATTATTGCTGTCATTTTAAATACTCTGTATGCTTGTTATGGTTTTATGTCGTCTCGTTGCTTTATACTCGTTTGTCGGAAAATAGCTTAGATGAGCTAATGTTGCCTAATTATCATGTAACCGACGTTAAATAAAGCTTCTTGTATCTTGTATCTTGTATCTTGTATCTTGTATCTTGTATCTTGTATCTTGTATCTTGTATCTTGTATCTTGTAGTTCCGCAGCCGACCGACAGTCGGTTAAGCGAGACTACTCAGATCCACGCGCCAGATCCACCTAGCCTCGATTAACAGACGCCGAGAGGTGGCAGCACTTTTCAGCCTCTCAGATCTACCTAGCCTCGATTAACCAGGCGCCGAGAGGTGGCAGCACTTTTCAGCCCACCAATTGATTTCCCATAGGCGACCATTGTAACGTTTCTTTGATTTCCCACTAGGATTATTAATCCATGGAATTGCAAATTTCACACATTAATTAGTCTCCATCGACACATGTCATGTAGAAAATTCGTCAAAATGACATATCTCTTTCTCCGACAATCTAGTCTCTAACCTGACACCCCTTCATTTTTGCTTCAATCAGCGGCCGATTGCCAATGTTGACACCTCTAGGCCAAATTACACCTGTATGCATGCACACCTTTTCATTGTCTGACAAATAATCATTATTTCGCAACTGTGATATCACGTCCATTCAACCAGTCCTACATTTAGTGCTTCCAGAAATTTACAAAAAGTGCATAATGCAGTTCATTTAAGCAGGAATACGAATCCATTTGGTGATATGACACTTTTAGTCTCGCTTAACCGACTGTCGGTCGGCTGCGTAACTACGCCGAGAAGACAGTCTGGTGAATTTGCCGGTTTTTGAATATTATCCGTGGGGGTTAAACAACGCTGCCACCTCACGGATACTGGTTAATCCCGCCGTAATTCCTATTTAATAAACAACTACAAATTTTTATTTTTTATTTAGTTTTATGTTAATATAAGTTTAATGTTGAATACTTTTCATAGGATATCATTATTTTGTAAAAGTATATAATTATTTTAATTTTTATTTTATAGTTGCCTGAGAGCCATCAGCGTCTCTAGTTTTCTCTACCCTAATCTGCGGTAAGGCTGCCCTGGCGGTTACAACACGCAGAGTTGAGGGGCTGAAAAGTGCTGCCACCTCACGGAGCATGGGTAATCGAGGCTACTCTGCATCGGGAATTAATGGGCTGCCGATGTAGATTAGGGTAGAGACGCTGATTGGCTTTCATGCCAGCAATAAAATAAAAATTTAGGTAGCGATATACTTTTATAAGATAACGATATCCCATGAAAAGTATTCAATATTGAACTTATATTAACACAAAAATACATAAGAATACAAATTTGCAGTTGTTTATAAAATAGGAATTACGACAGGAATAACCAGTATCTATGAGGTGGCAGTATTGTTTAACACCACACGGATAATATTCAAAAGCCGGTAAAGTCATCAGACTGTCTTCTCGGCGTAGTTACGTAGCCGACCGACAATCGGTTCATCGATATTAAGATCAACCTGGTCTCTGCTCTTAACTGAACTGAACTGAACTGAACTGAACTGAACTGAACTGAACTGAACTGAACTGAACTGAACTGAACTGAACTGAACTGAACTGAACTGAACTGAACTGAACTGAACTGAACTGAACTGAACTGAACTGAACTGAACTGAA
Organism: Oasisia sp. SBJ-2009; assembly: GCA_964017155.1. Classification (NCBI taxonomy): domain Eukaryota; kingdom Metazoa; phylum Annelida; class Polychaeta; order Sabellida; family Siboglinidae; genus Oasisia; species Oasisia sp. SBJ-2009. The sequence continues at coordinate 1,969,339 of OZ024860.1, forward strand.
CTGAACTGAACTGAACTGAACTGAACTGAACTGAACTGAACTGAACTGAACTGAACTGAACTGAACTGAACTGAACTGAACTGAACTGAACTGAACTGAACTGAACTGAACTGAACTGAACTGAACTGAACTGAACTGAACTGAACTGAACTGAACTGAACTGAACTGAACTGAACTGAACTGAACTCAACTCAACTCAACTCAACTCAACTCAACTCAACTCAACTCAACTCAACTCAACTCAACTCAACTCAACTCAAATCAAATCAAATCAAATCAAATCAAATCAAATCAACTCAACTCAACTCAACTCAACTCAACTCAACTCAACTCAACTCAACTCAACTTAACAACATGTAACGTTGCGTATTACAATTTATAAATTAACAATTGGAAGTGGCATTTTCCCAGTGCAAAATGTACTAGATTAATTGCTTTGGTTACAATGAGGATTATAGCCGGGGCAAACGCTTGAAGGAAAGTCGAAGGGGTGATGGGAGATACACGCATATCACGTAAGTTACGTCAAGGAAATGGAAATGTGCTCAGTTCGTGTGTTACTCCGCAACACCTGAATGCACTAGAGACGATGAGCCTAACGGGGGAAGTCCAGGTTTGTGAAAAACAACCTGATGACAATAAACGTGGGATATAAGAGAGCTAAAAAGAGAAAATAGATGAAATGGAGGTTGGAGTGAAGGAATGTGCTAAGAAGAAATTGGTAGTAAATGTAGAATTGCAACAGCGCGCATGCACAACGCTACAAAATTCGAAACGCCGCTTCGAATTTTTTTTATCGAGGATAAGCAAAATGTAAAAACATTTTCGAAATGTATATCCTGGTGGGTGTCAGGCGACGTCAATTGACGATGTTACAGCAGATCTAGTAACTTTCTGGCGAAGTTACGCGCAGCCGGGCGGGAGCGGATGTACCATAATGCCCAGTGTCCATAATCTTGCCGCTTCCGTATCCGGGTTAACGTAATCGTGAAACACGTATGCACGCGATACGTCCTAACGTTTGAAACACTTGAAGAAGGTTTATGTCGACGTCGTCACCTAAGAACATCGTGCACACTAGCATCATGCAAACGTTTGTAGGAATGGTGCTCACTTTGTCGTTTGTCACGAGAACTCTCCAAGTCCATTGCAAACGTCTGTAATAACGTATCACTATTGTCAATGTGTTCGATACATGCAAAGTGCCTGACACGCAAACACCCATTATCGATGCAACACAATAAGTACCAAAGACGATTTTTTGTGACACGAAAATTTGTATCTAAAAAATAGACGAAAAGTTTGTCTTTGGTTATTACATCTACATTTATAACGATGTCGATGTAACTGAGATAGAAAACAAGTCACACAGGTCTCGTCTGCCGCAAAATCGTGTTTATACTATCTTGTCATTTTCATCCATGAACCGGTGCCCAATGACTTGAACGAGCTGCGTATTCTTTTGCATACGGGTGTAACCGTCACACCACCGTCCGGCGTTGCATGTTTTATTGGTTTTAACAGTCAAAGTTCATCTAGAAGGGGGGGATTATTATACAGATTCGTTTCTAATTATTTGCGTATTGCAGTAATTTTCGTCTACTTGTCTTGAGCCGATAAAAAGAAGCGATTTTTTTTTTTTAGTTTGCTGCATTGATTTAATTTCGTATAAGCGTGGAGTTTGCGTATATGGGTCTCACCTTGTGAACTGCCACAATTAGGCGTTTATTAAGTTGCACAGGCATGCGAGCAAAAAAAGCCGTTCGGGCCAACAGTTTTGCGATTTTGGTAGAAATCAAATCTTTTGATCTCGCCTGTCAATGTTTAGCTTTTTCCCCTGCAAATGATTCATTCACGAACATAAACAGTAAACATAATATCGGTTCAAATGACTTCGTATCTCAAAACGTCATTAAAATGTCCTCAAGTAAATAAATAAGGCACTGTGTTTAAACACATGACATGCCATTTAAAAATTGTATGTTGAATGCAATAAGTGCTAAGGTACATTTCACACCATGTGCTAGGTCGTATTACATGTTAACACCCAATGTTTTCTGTCACTTAGCGCGGACGTGCTCTGATTTGCAATGCTTCGGGGGCAAAAGATCAATAAGAACCGCGACGGTCTACGTCAAAGACAAAACGTTTTCCGTAGCGTGTGACTTGGGAACAGATGGCGGGGGCTGGACGGTACATGATGTTTGGTTGTTGAGAAGTAATTCTATTATACATTACCATACTCTATTGTACTGCACCGCACCGCACCGCACCGCACCGCACCGCACCGCACCGCACCGCACCGCACCGCACCGCACCGCACCGCACCGCACCGCACCGCACCGCACCGCACCGCACCGCACCGCACCGCACCGCACCGCACCGCACCGCACCGCACCGCACCGCACCGCACCGCACCGCACTGCACTAACTTTGCACCAATGCTAAACATGTATGTTAGCAGAATAGTAGGTAAAACGGTGGGATGGCGGATAGGTGGAAGGGAGTAAGGAGTGACGTCATAACTAAGTAAAGTTGAAAGGTCAAATCAAAGGTCACACAACGCTCCTGTTGTATATGTGTTGAACTACATCTTAGGTCAGACCCTTGCGAATAGGTTGTGAACCAGTACGGTCAAAATTCGTGTGTTATTTTTAAAAGTAGGTCATAGGAGTCAAAGAACATGCAGCGCACTCTGGTGGATAGGTGATGAACAAGTGACGCCTCTCTGTGGATAGGCCATGAACTAATACTCCAAAGATTCATGGGTCTTATTTTTAAACTAGGCCTAAAATAGTCAAAAGGTCAAGAGGAGCCTCTGGAGGAAATATCATCAATTACACAATTGAGTATAGGTCAAATGTCAACGCTAAGGGTTAACGTTAAGGTCAAATGTCATGACGTTCGGCACGTCGGCCACTTGGCCCACTTCCCGCATCTAGATCACCTACACATCACTGCGCATGCGCAATGTTATAATAGGGCCCGTAAGTGTGTCACGATAAATGGCGTGACTCCGCGCGATTGGAGCTGATTTTGGGACTGGTCATTAGAATAATATTCGATAGATGACAGTTGTAACTTCCGACTGACGAATATTATGAAAATCAGGACATAAATATCTTGTGTTATATCTTTCTTATCTTAAATGTCCGATTTAATATTGAGTTTACCACACTATCATAGACATAGCGATTTATGTAGTGCAGATAATAGACACTCCCCAAAAAGTTAAGCCGTATGTGTTTTGTTACGGGTTTTACATTTTACATAGCTGTACGTTGTGGTTTCGATAAGCACTTATATCTGACAAGTTGTCTAAATGCACATAATCATAACACATGTATGCGTTTGCCTCAAACAGGTTGTACAGCGCGAAAAATGGCACTTTTCAGTATTAGTCAAGATCGCCGAACACAAGTACAAGCCGGCGTTGCCATGGCAACCATCATTATAATCGATTAAAATTCATGATTTTTGTGAGCACTGTCACCGGCAAAGTGTGCAACTGCTTCTGCTTGTAATAATCCTTCGGACAGTGTAACTAAAATAGTTAGACTGGTACAGTTCGATTATTACAACCAAAACCAAAACGAAGTCCTATACGTTAACATGGAGAATATGGACTTTCTGCCCCCAACTGCCCCAGCCTCGTTTTCGCGCGCGAGACTTACACGCCCTATATGTATCTCTACCGAGAATTGGTCTTAGATAAACCACCCTATTGCGCATGCGCAATGTTACACTTTGCTATATTACATAAATTTATAAAAAAAATCTGCACCCAAGTTTGGGACGTAGATCACTTCGGTTTCTTTCCCACGCATGCGACAATCATATCTTAATATATCGCTTGGCTAGATATATTTCCCTTCCAACTGTAGTATTTCCCGACTTCCCTGCCTTCTGATCCTCTGACTCTACCCAGAACCAAAAGTCACTATGCAGTATTAAAACAGTGGACAAATGCAACCCATCTCCCTTCAGATTTTGTCATCTAAATTCTTGCCATAACATGAGCGCCTGATGCTACGAATAGCATTCGTGGAACTACTAGGTTATGATCTTTCCGGCAGGGGCACCACTTGTTCATCACCTCTCCTCCAGGCACGCCTCGTACCCTTTGACCTCTGTGCCTGGGTTGACAATGCCTTAGTTACAATGTGTTTCTTTATCCTGGAGATTGCATAGCATTAAACACACCTAGACTTGTCTGGTTAGGACCACTACGTCTTAGATGCAGCGAATTGCATTGCTGTTTTTCTTACTTTATACTGGTCGTTGCGAACCAACCCGTTGTGATACCAGTATACGAAAAAAAACATGCCTAGAAACGTGTTTAGACTTGTCTGGTTGGGTTACGCGGATACATATCCAATTGAATTACACAGGGAACAACACTTAAGGTTTCTACATACCGAACTACTGACCTAGAATTTGATATTGGACGGAAGATAGAAAATATAACATCGCGCACGCGTAATAACCTAAACGGATGGTCTATTTCTGGAAGAAACAAATGTAACTTTACTGTATGTATGTTTGTAGCTCGTAACCTAAATACGAGGCGAGTAGGCGCTACATCGGCCGCTGCACTGGAGACCTATTTAACATAGCTTGACAGTAAGACACAGCCATTGATGACCTTTGATTTTAACCTTTCTTCCATTCCGTTTCAGTTGCATTAACCCACTGTTATAATACTACATAGTGCATTGGTTAGAATATTGTAATATTGCGCACGCGTAGTGGTGTTTATTTATGACCTATTCTCGGTAGAGATATAAAATCAATGATAACATTGCGCATGCGCAATGATGTGTAGGTGACCTACGCGAGGAACGTGACCCATGTGTTGAACAATTACGTATGTGAGTTCCCTACGTGGGGAACGTGATCGAAGTGGTCTACGAACCGAGCATAGCATGGTGCCGGACTTGCTATCGTCGTTAAAACGAGTATTGTATTCATTCGTACTATTATGAAATTAGTTATATTTTTCAAATAAACACAACGCCATACGAAGAAAATATGCCACGTGTCTAGATTTGCCTGGTTGGATTACGCGGTGACATATGCAACTGGACTACGCGTGGAACTGCGCAAAATATATAGAAACGTGTAACGTTGTGGAAGCGCACTGGTGTTCGCCTAGGATGTATACTAATTATGACACTGCACATGCGCAATGATTTTTAGGTCACCTACGTGATGCACGTGACCCAAGTGGTCTACGTGCCGAATGTGAGCATGTCATTTGACTTTAACGTTGACATTTTACCTTGACGCGTGAACCTTTGTCAATTGCTTAGTTGCATTACCACCAGAGTAGTAACCTACCCTTTGACTTAGTCTGGAACTAGTTTAACAATAAGACAAACGGATGTTAGGGGTATCAGTTCATGACCTATCTACACAGGGGCGCCACTTATTCATCGCCTATCTACCAGAGGGCGTTGCATGAGTTTTGTTCCCTACCTTCATGTAACAGAGCGAGTGCAAATATACATAATTTTACTCGTATGTTACAGACCACTGAGCCAGACCAAGTTAATGATTTAGCAAAATTCATCTTGTATGGGTTAAAATTGTATTGTCAATGATATGATAACTTGTGTGTTATCTATAAACCTGTATAAATGTATTTGTATACGAGTAGTAGTACAATTGGGTAATTATATTACCCAGTCGTAAATGTTGATGTTTTGTTAGTCATGTTCTATATATGTATTTGTAAAACTATTATCCTCTATGTACCACGATATGTGGTTAGAGTGAATAAAATTCTATTCTATTCTATTCCCCATGACCTACTTATAAAAATAGCACAAACGAATTTTGACCGTACTAGTTCACGATATATCCACAACGGGACACCACCTTTTCTGTAACCTAGTTTGTAGTTCACCTATCCACCAGAGACGCTGCGTGACATTTGATTCTAACCTTTCACCTTGACCTATTTAGACCATAACAGAGTTATGACGTCACTCCTTGCTCTCTTCCACCCTTCCGCCGCCATCCTACCGTGTTTACCTGCTATACTACTTATGTTACAATTTACCCCATAGGCTGTTACAACTTATCCTTTATCGAGGTAAATTGTAACACTTTATGGCACATATTAAAACCCTTTATACCACAAATGTATAATAATTATTCAAACTAATCAGATTATTGTTAAACAAAATCAATCATTGTGGTTTATTGAAATATTTTTTTTTTTTGTAGTCGAAACAAGTAACTATTTTAAATATCTACATGGTTTTCCAATACAAAACCGGCCAGATGTTGCACATCTAAGCATACATAAAAATCCCTTGATTCAATGCAAACTCGACTTCTTATACGTAATAGGTATTTCTTCAATAGTACATACTGCGAAGATGGAATTCTAGCAGTTCATTCCTGCCTGCCAATGTGGACAACTCTACATGGGAAAGTCAGTTTGGCGATAATCTAGTGTCTGGGGATTACTGGATGGGATTTAATCTCATAAATCTATACGAAAGAACTAGCGGTGAATCCCGTGAATTCCGCTTCGACCTGCGTGCTGTCGGCAAGCAGGGCGTTCATGCCGTCTACATCGACCTCTCGTTCACAGGCGACGAACGCACGTTGACATATAGCTCCTTTCACGAGACCGAGAGTGACACCGGTAAGTGACACAAAGACAGCGCAACATTTAAGATTTATCAAGATTTCCACCCAGATAACTAATTATAAATGTCAAAACTTATAAGAGTCAAAACCTTTTTATTTACGTGTGTCCTGCCTGTTCTTTTCAGCTACGTACCGATTCTATTTTAAACACATCCACGCTACTAAATCCCGGCGCACACGAGCGGTATCAGCTCAGCAAACAGGCACGCCGGCCGGTTTGCTGAGCTGATACTGCTCGTGTGCGCTGCGCTTTTCGTGAGCAAAGTGCCACGCGAGGCGGTGAGTAAAATATATATTGTGTTTAATATTTTCCGCCTCGCGAGGCGAGTCTCGCCATCTGCGCTGAACGTGAGCTATGTGCTCAGCACAAAAATAAACTGGCCAACGAAAATCCGTAGCGTTTACGGCATTTCAGAAATGGCGACTACACATGAGTTAGTAAATGACGAAGTTGTTCAAATGTGGCCGTATTATCCGTGTCTATACGGCACCCGGGCACCATCTTTCAAAAGCAGGGATGTGCGACAGCTAGCAATGGAGAATAAATTGCTAGCAAACTTGAATAAACCGGTACATACTGCGACATTTCCACTATGCCTGCTTAGGCCGGGCATTGATACCATCATTGATGCCACCATCTACTTTCATGTACAACGCGATCGGCAAGTTTCCTGATGTAACTAATGTTATTGTCATAAGATGGAAGTGTAATTTACGTCCTCCTACGCGCATTCAATAACATGGTGTCACAGTCTATTTTACGACTGGTAACTTCCTTGGCTGAATTGCCATGCCTTCTTCTTGCTCCGACGCGCCTTGTGCATTCCACGGTGCACTGCTGTCTCGTCTTCATGGCTGTTGAACCTCACTAGAGGTTTCCTCCGCCCGGTCCCGGCCGGAACAGTCTTCGTATGCTGGGATGAACCAGTTCCTAACCCACCCAGGGTTTCAGACCCGTCGGCTACTCTCGCCTGAAAGGTCATCGACAGAGTCATCTTGGACAGACTGAAGACATAGGTGGATGCCAAGCTCAGAGACCACCAAGCTGGCTTCCGTAAAGACAAGTCACGCATTTGATAGTCTCGACAGCGATACGCCGTGGAAGCTTCTACGGCACTATGGAAAATCAGATAAATTTATATCTCTGATAAGAAATACTTATGAAAATATGGCATGCAGGGTCATTCATGCAGGACAACTGACATACTCTTTCATGGTGAAGACAGGAGTGAGGCAAGGGTGTCTTCTGTCACCATTCTTATTCCTGCTCGCCATAGACTGAATCGTGAAAAAGACTACAGAAAACAGAAGAAACGGGATCCAGTGGAGTTGGAGGACATGGACTTTACGGATGACCTCGTTCTCCCACAAGGCCATCAGCAGATGCAGGAGAAAAGTTGCTAAGCACGGTATCAACACAGCTAGGACTCAACATCAACACAATCAAGACAAAGATTATGAAAGCCAACACAAAGAACTACAACCTCATCACATTGAAAAGAGAGCCACTGGAAGAGACAGACTCGTTCAAATATCTGGAGAGTACAATCAAAAAAAAATGGAGGCACAGAAGAAGACGTCCAAGCAAGGATACAGAAAGCAAGAGTTGCATTCATCATGTTGAGAAAACTTTAGAGAGCAAAATAAATAAACATTAACATCAAACTGAGAATATTCAATTCAAATGTCGAGGCAATTTTATTCTATGGATCAGAGACATGGCGATGTACACAGAAGACGCTAACAAGAATACAGACCTTCATCAACAAAAGCATGCGCAATATCTTACACCTGAAGTGGTCAGACTAGGTACCCAACACTACTCTCTGGAAAATGACCAAACAACTACCCGTAGAAAATGAAATAAAGAAGAGAAAATGGAGGTGGATATGACATACACTCAGGAAACCTACAGAAACCATCACCCGTCAAGCCATCACATGGAACCCCCAGGGAAGAGGCGAAGAGGTAGGCCATGAAACACCTGGCAAAGAGACACAGACTAGGAAAAATAGAGATTAAATGGGTACACCAGGATGGAGAGGATGGCCACGGGCAGAAAAAAAAACAGTGGCATTCCTTGGTCGATAGTCTATGCTCCTAGCGAACAAACAGGCATAAGTAAGAAAGTACCTTCAAGCCCAGAAAAAGTTTTACATAGCACTATTCTGAAAATTGTAAAGAAACGGGTCGGGTAGAGTGCCGCTTTGCACGCAGTACCACGAGAGTAATCCAACTGAAAAGCGATGATCGTGATCATGGAGATAAACCCCTTATGTAAATAAAGAAAATAAAGTAATCAGTTGTTCAGCGTGTAAATTGTGATGTTCATCTTGTTGGGCTTCTTTAATCCATATTTAAATGATTGTGTCGTGTAATGTTTAATTAATTTCTCGTGCAGTAGGGGCCTACGTTCCCAATTGGCTGTCACTGCTAATGACGTAGTTACTCGAGTGAATCCTCTCCAAACCGCGATTGCCTTGAAGATTCACCCTTGTTTATCTATGTCAAGAGGGGTCTCGTGAGCAAGTGATCTTGGATGTTCGATTGGTACTCGGATTATTCGAGTTATTCGTGTATCTCAATCGAAGTCGACCTGCGATGCGAGTCACCTGGCAGCTTCACGGTTCAGTGCGTTTGGCCACGTTATAGCGAGTTCATGGAGTATCGCCCCTCACACCACAATACCACGCTAATAGCGATTTTTACCAAAAGTGAGGACCAAAATAACACTTTCTCTATGTCCTTATTGGTACTACGGTACTATACATTTGGCGCTGGCAGGCTGTTTCTCCTCGTCGTCAGCGTGGATGAAATCACGAGGCACAGATATAACGTCACTGATGTATTATCATTGAATTAGGCTTCTCTTCCTTTATCGTCTGCAACTTCACTTCAGCCGACGGGACCGGTGATTCGGTGTAGTCGAGTCGCTGTTGTCTGGCGCGACGATCTGCAACAGAGCCGGAAACGTGAATACATTGCAACCGACACGTGACTAAATGGTTCAGACCCCAAGAGTGACGGAAATATTATACTTCTGATGAAATGTTGAGAAGATTATGTGAAAACAGTTGTGTATAAGAAGCAAAGTATATATATATATATATATATATATATATATATATATATATATATATATATATATACATATACATATACATATATATATACATATATATATATATATATATATATATATATATATATATATATATATATATATATATATATATATATATATATATATATATATATATATATATATATATATATATATATATATATGTATATTATTAATATATATATATATATATATATATATATATATATATATATAATTATATATATATTTCAAACAAAATAATGCCTCAAAATGTAGAGCGAATGCATCGATTTCCTGGGACGCTCGTCTTTACAACGTCGGGTTGAGATCCACGAGTTGAAGTGTCATTCTCATGATTCAGTCGCAACAAGCAGCATGTATACAGAGCAAGACGACTGACCTCTAAGATAAATAAGTTGATTTTGGAGATTTGTGCCGAAAGAAGCACAAAACTAGACGAATTCTACTACTTTGTTCAAGTAGTGTGTGTTAATGGTCTGCTATGACAGAGAATCGTTCAAAATGCTTTGATGGGTGTATGAGCGAATTTGTATGTAAAACTATATGTTTGTTAATATATATATATATATATATATATATATATATATATATATATATATATATATATATATATATATATAGAAGGGTATGATATGGTATGGTATGGTATGGTATGGTATGGTATGGTCTGGTCTGGTCTGGTCTGGTCTGGTCTGGTCTGGTCTGGTCTGGTCTGGTCTGGTCTGGTCTGGTCTGCTCTGCTCCGGTCCGGTCTGCTCTGCTCTGCTCTGCTCCGGTCCGGTCTGCTCTGCTCTGCTCCGGTCTGCTCTGCTCTGCTCTGCCCTGCCCTGCCCTGCCCTGCCCTGCCCTGCCCTGCCCTGCCCCGCCCCGCCCCGCCCCGCTCCGCTCCGCTCCGCTCCGCTCCGCTCCGCTCCGCTCCGCTCCGCTCCGCTCCGGTCCGGTCCGGTCCGGTCCGGTCCGGTCCGGTCCGGTCCGGTCCGGTCCGCGACGCGACGCGACGCGACGCGACGCGACGCGACGCGACGCGACGCGAAGCGAAGCGAAGCGAAGCGAAACGAAACGAAACGAAACGAAACGAAACGAAACGAAACGAAACGAAACGAAACGAAACGAAACGAAACGAAACGAAACAAAAGAACACAACACAACACAACACAACACAACACAACACAACACAACACAACACAACACAACACAACACAACACAACACAACACAACACAACACAACACAACACAACACAACACAACACAACACAACACAACACAACACAACACAACACAACACAACACAACACAACACAACACAACACAACACAACACAACACAACACAACACAACACAACACAACACAACACAACACAACACAACACAACACAACACAACACAACACAACACAACACAACACAACACAACACAACACAACACAACACAACACAACACAACACAACACAACACAACACAACACAACACAACACAACACAACACAACACAACACAACACAACACAACACAACACAACACAACACAACACAACACAACACAACACAACACAACACAACACAACACAACACAACACAACACAACACAACACAACACAACACAACACAACACAACACAAAACATAACAACATAACTACATTTTAGCGAGATCATGACATTAAAGTTGAAACTTTGGCAGGAAATGACCTGTGCAACAACTGCGACTTCTCGTCCGATGTATCGGACAACTCGTCGTGCGCGTCGGTGCGCGGGAGTGCCGGGTGGTACACAGAAGGAGAACGCGAGTCTTGCGCCGGACCAACCTTCTTCTCGCGACGAGATAAGAATTTCAAGTTGAGCTGGACACCGTACTCCGAGAATCTGCTTGCCTTGCATTTAATGTTCAGACCGAGGGGTTTTAAGAACGCTTATAAAGGTATCGCTTCAGGGAAATTAAATTACGACAAACTCTCTACCATCTAGCATGACCAGTTGACTACGGCTTATAAGATGTATACTTGTAAATAATATGTGCATGTGCGTGATTGCGCTTGTTTGCATGCTTGCGTGCGTGCGTGCTTGCGCGCTTGCGTGCGTGCGTGCTTGCGTGCGTTTCTGATTACTGACTGATCTGTATATCGCCCGCACCTATGACGTCACACCCCAATGGATTGTAGACCTGGGGCCGGTTTCATAGCGGCTATTTACGACGTCGTAGCGGGCGATAACCCGTCGTAAGCCTAAGACGTCGTCAAGTTACACTAGTTGCGTTTCATGAGTCTGCTCCATAGTTGCACTTAGCTGCACCATGTATTTAGTAGGCGTAACTTTACGCTGGTTGAAATATTTACGGTATGCTCCCGAAGTTGAAAATGTACGGTATGCTCCCGACACGCCCACTCTCAACATTATTATTTTTAATGTATACACTGGATATCCTTTACATTCATCATAGCTTCCCATTTGCTATACGAACGACAAATGCACAGCTAGAAAGAAAAAAGGATGCTCAGACACATCACAAATACAGGGATTCCCCACCGCGACGTATATATACGACGGGGTCAATGCTATTGGGGCGAATGCTAAATTGGTCTCATGAAACCGGCCGTACGCTGCATTGTCTATTCGCTGTTAGCTACGACAAGTAAACCGCGTAATTGCGCGTAAAGTTACACGGCTTCATGAAACTGGGCCCTGGAGGGAATACGTTGTATCGCTTACATTCTTCCGCGTTAAATATTTTCGGGTGACGTTTCTGCGCATTTGTTGAAATTAGCTGTCATTAGGTACGTTTACGTAAGAGATATCGGAAGTAATTAGAAAGTTAGTTACGATCATCTCGATGTAACTAGCAGTGTCTACGTACTTATTGGTTGTTGGCATTAGATCAGTTTATTTCGCCAAATGTACTTAGTATAACATAATAGGAAACTTTATGTCGTCTAAAGGTGTCAGCGTCTCGCCATAACTATTACCCGCGCTGGCACGGCGCAGTCTCGAAGACTCGTCGAGAAACGTAGACAAAGTCTCGCTCTTGAAGGCGGTGTTCTCGAATGTCATATCCCACATGAATGTACTGAACAAGTCACATCACATGTCTGCGTGAGTGTGAGTGTGAGTGTGTTTGTGTGTCTGTGTGTGTATGTATGTATATATATATATATATATATATATATATATATATATATATATATATATATATATATATATATATATATGATATGTATGTATGTATGTATATATATATATATATATATATGTGTGTGTGTGTGTGTGTGTGTGTGTGTGTTTATGTGTGTGTTTATGTGTGTGTATGTGTATGTATGTGTGTGTGTTTATGTGTGTCACACTCAACTGTGGCAAATATTTCCGTTAACTAATCTTTAAAACCAAGGATTTTCGGCGGTGCTCGAAATGAAGAACAAACTGCGATATTTTGATTATGAGCAGATAATCCCATTCCTGACACTGAGGGCCTCCTCATAATCCCATCCCTGACACTCAGGGCCTTCTCATAATCCCATCCCTGACACTCAGGGCCTCCTCATAATCCCATCCCTGACACTCAGGGCCTCCTCATAATCCCATCCCTGACACTCAGGGCCTCCTCATAATCCCATCCCTGACACTCAGGGCCTCCTCATAATCCCATCCCTGACACTCAGGGCCTCCTCATAATCCCATCCCTGACACTCAGGGCCTCCTCATAATCCCATCCCTGACACCCAGGGCCTCCTCATAATCCCATCCCTGACACTCAGGGCCTCTTCATAATCCCATCCCTGACACTCAGGGTCCTCCTCATAATCACATCCCTGACACTCAGGGCCTCCTCATAATCCCATCCCTGACACTCAGGGCCTCCTCATAATCCCATCCCTGACACTCAGGGCCTCCTCATAATCCCATCCCTGACACTCAGGGCCTCCTCATAATCCCATCCCTGACACTCAGGGCCTCCTCATAATCCCATCCCTGACACTCAGGGCCTCCTCATAATCCCATCCCTGACACTCAGGGCCTCTTCATAATCCCATCCCTGACACTCAGGGTCCTCGTCATAATCCCATCCCTGACACTCAGGGCCTCTTCATAATCCCACCCCTGACACTCAGGGTCCTCGTCACAATCCCATCCCTGACACTCAGGGCCTCCTCATAATCCCATCCCTGACACTCAGGGTCCTCCTCATAATCCCTTCCCTGACACTCAGGGCCTCCTCATAATCCCATCCCTGACACTCAGGTTCCTTCTCGACATTCATCAGTCGAAGTACTGCACAACAAAACTACGACGATAATAGATTCTTTGATAAAATAAAACTCTGTAATGTAAGAAATTGTTAATTAAAATAATTATTCCATGTGACGCTATGCCTTCATTTCTTTAGAATCACATAGTGTTAGTAATCACTAATGACCCTTATATATATTATAATACATCGTAAAAGAATCACTCTCGTGTCTTTGATCCGCGTATATTATCCGTATATGGCATGGTTATTATTGATTAATGAAACGTCATTCTAATGAAAGAAAGGTAAATAATTATATGACATAATTACATTAACAAGATTACGTACATTACAAAGCGTCTATAGTTCTCACATAAACCATTCTCAGTTTAAATTGGTTCCATTTTGAGTATCAAAGAATCCATTAAAAGTGAGGTGAAAGTACTCAGCATGATAAAAGATATGCGGGTGATATATTATTAATGTAAGGGGAACCGTCGTAGCTTTATATATATATATCTCCTAGAAAACGTCACCCGGAAAACATTTAACGTCCGGAAGAATGTAATTGTGAGCCGATTTTTTCCGGGACATAGCTTATCGCAACTGTTCAAAAAAGGATGTTTTACATGGTGATACTGAGTCGTCAAGATGCTTTTTTGCAGATGGTGATGAAAAGTGCAAAAATCCATGCGGCCATGGCGCTACGTGCGAGTTTAACCACTCAAATAACCACTCAAAGTGCCTTTGCAAACACGGAGACTCCGGGCCTGACTGCGACCTCGATACACGTCAGTGTTGACACCAATCGATAGATATGATGAAACGTAATGATAATACAAATAAAGCAAATAATGTTACCTAAATGTTGTATCCTTAGCTAAATAAAATCTCTCTCTCTCTCTATTTCTATATCTCTCCCTACACTCTCTGCCTCTCCCTCTCCCTCTGTCTCTCTCTCTTTCTCTTTCTCTCTCTCTCTCTCTCTCTCTCTCTATATATATATATATATATATTATATGGCATATATTATATATTATATGTATTATGATATAATATATATACATCTTTAATATATATATATATATATTATATAAAACAATATATTATAATATATATATATATATATATATATATATATATATATATATATATATATATATATATATACATATATATATATTATAATATACGTATAGAGAGAGTGAGAGAGAGAGAATAACGAGAGAGAGACAGTTTATTTAGCTAAGGATACAAAATATTAGGTATTATTATTTATTTTATTTTTATTATGATTATACATATATATATATATATATATATATATATATACATATACATGTACATGTACATGTACATGTATATGTATATATATATGTATATGTATATGTATATGTATATGTATATGTATATGTATATGTATATGTATATGTATATGTATATGTATATGTATATGTATATGTATATGTATATGTATATGTATATGTATATGTATATGTATATGCATATGTATATGTATATGTATATATATACATTCTCACAAAACCTTTAATCTGCTTGTCACAAGTTACTATTTACTATATATATATATATATATATATATATATATATATATATATATATATATATATATATATATAACATATATAAGCTGCATTGTGTTGTTACAAATACTCATTAATGAAGACACTTATCATGCCATTAGCAAGGCAAAAGACTGTTTAATTCTAAAAGGGCCCAACTCCACCATTTACATGTTTTTCTTAACGTTTTTATTTGAAGTGATATAATAATGATATTATGTTTCAAGATAATGCCAACTGTACTATAAACATAAAACATATAGCATGTTATAGAAATCACGCTTTCAGGAAACCGATTAGAAAATATGTCCTCGCCCACAATTGTGACCGATGGAGTTGGACCCTTTTTGAATTCACCAGTTCAGTTGTCTTACCGGTGATATAGTAAACGAAAAATTCCACGGGGGGGGGGGGAGGACATTTGTAGTAGTGTATGTATATTGAGTCTCCCAAACTATCACTTCACACGAACGAAATTCGAAAGTCTAATGTGTGTATGTCCCCCATGATGATGATCCCAATTACATTTAATGTAAAAACAACCCGATTGGGATCATCTAACATATCAGCTCGATATATCTTCATCAGTCAGATAATATCCTTTTTATTAATTACCTTCATACCGACATTCATTTTAAGAGCCATTTGTACTCATACTGGAGGTCTTTATTGTACACATGTCATTAGTATTGTATTTATTTTTGAATCATTTTTTATTTTTTTTATTTTATATTTATTTTTACAACTTATTTAATTCATTTCCTCATATATTTAGACATAACTTTTTAAATGTTACACTTATATTTTTACGTTGATCTCATTGCTTTGATTGTATTATATGTATTGTACTTTTCTTTTCTTTTAATTGTATTTTATGTATACATATATGGACGTCTTGTCTGAAATAAACCTTATTATTATTATTATTATTATTATATGCAACACTAACAAACATGTGCCTCCACATATACATAACAAACTGTCTTTGTATATATAAATGTAGACTTGATAAGACATTCACTCGATACTTTGATCACCTCTGCCCAATTGTTGTCACATATTTCTATACATACAACGGCAGTTATTAACAGTTATTTTCTTTTTCCACAGTTCACGGAGTGACACATAGTGAGTGTTGTTTGAACTTCTCATCTGCAGCACGAAATATCGCGTAACTGTCGACAGTAGAAATTAAGCAGGCACGAGAAAAAGTTTAAGTTCAATCACTGTATAGGTGAAAACTGGATTGTTTAACATAGAATGGGTTTACATTAGTTGTTATTACTGTATTTTGCATTCACTATTTAAACATTATCTACTACGAAATTCAGTTAGCTTTAATTTAACACAACCTCAGAGCTGCCAAGCCTCCCGATTTATCGGGAGATCTCCCGGAAATTTAGCAAAATAAACCCAATCTCCCGATCTCCCGGTTTTGATTTGCAATCTCCCGCAAAAGAATCGTTTTGTCTTTTTTACGCGTATTTTTCGATTTTTTTGCTGGCGCACCGTTTTGCCAGCTGTGAGTCATATATGGTACACGGACAGTGCTGAGAGCAGCCGGGCGGAGACTAGAAGTATATCCAACCGCAGGGTCTGTGGCCTGTTGGCCTTCAAGGTCAATGCAAGCAGCAGCTGCTATGGCATAAAACTTGACAGAGGCCTGGCAGATGGTGTCAGGAAGGCAGTCAGCAAGGCGAAAGCTGACATTGCAGTAGCAAGAGCTGAAGAACACATGATGGAAATGAAGACGCTAGAAGAGCACATCTAGAAATGGACAGAAATGCAGTTCTGCTTGAACTATTTATTTTATGACTGCTGTTTATAGCTAAAATAAACTGTTACAATACCACAACCATGTCCATTTTATAATAGTGAAAGAATCTTGAAAGTCTCTATAAACCCCAATAAAAAATATAAATTAATTATATATCCACACATGAAAGTTTAAAATATAAAATATTATTATTTAAAATATGGTTCACTTTCGAAGAGTTACAGGTGCTAAATATAAGCAAAAACGGCAGGAAATCACGTATTTGGCATTCTCAATTACAATTTTTTTCCGGGGGGCATGCCCCCGGACCTTCCTAGCATTCTCGGTTGCTTCGCAACCTCGGGCAAGACGCTTTGCGTCTAGCATATATTTCTCCCTTTTTTGACATACTGTAGGAGGGAGATTTCCCGCATCACACTCAATTCAACTTGGCAGCTCTGCAACCTGTAATGTTAAGAATCAGAGTACAATATGATAAGTGCTAACTGCTCAGTGTAGGGCCTCCCTAATCTATATATATATATGTGTGTGTGTGTGTGTGTGTGTGTGTGTGTGTGTGTGTGTGTGTGTGTGTGTGTGTGTGTGTGTGTGTGTGTGTGTGGTGTGTGTGTGTGTGTGTGTGTGGGTATATATATATATATATATATGAATGAATGAATGAATGAATGAATGTTTATTATATATATATATATATATATATACATATATATATATATATGTATATATATATATATGTATATATATATATACATATATATATATATATATACATATATATATATATATATATGTATATATATATATATATGTATATATATATATATATATATCCAACATCTCGCCGGTCTTCCTCGAGGTATCTTCTTCTCGTAGAGTTTCCAGGTGGTGATATGTTGGCGGTTATCTCGTGTCCTGCTGACGTGCCCTGCCCAGGTCCACTTCCGTCTTCTGATTTGTTCAATCACGTCGGTGACCTTGGTCTTTCTCTTACCCAGATGTTTGTTTTTTCTGTCCCGGTACGTGATGTTTGACATACCTCTTCTATCTTTGTTTGTGCGGCTGCTAGCGTGTTCTTTGCTTGGGTGGTGAGTGCCAATGTTTCCGAGCCGTATGTCATTGCTGGAAGTACGCATGAGTTGTAGACTTGTCTCTTCAAGCATGTTCATATGTTACCCTTGAAGATGTCGTGGTGCTTGGCGAATGCTGTCCATCCGGCCGTGATTCTTCTCTGAATATCCTTGTTTTAGTTTTTGTCACTGGTATGGTATATCTGTCCCAGGTAGATATAGCTTTCAGCGCTCTCGATCTGAGTGTTTTGTAGTCGTTTTCTATAATCACCTTTGTCTTCGACTTGTTCATCTTCAGAGCCCGATTTTCACTTTCATCAGGTAATTCATGTAGCATATGTTGTAGCTCATGTGATGTATTAGCGCATATGAGTATATCGTCGGCTAAGCGAAGATGACGTCTATTTACAAGCCTCTGGTGTCCCAAGTCAGTCGTCGAAATATGCTTTCGAGTGCTGCTGTAAACAGCTTCGGCGATATGATATCTCCCTGTCGTACTCCTCTCCTGATGTTGATCTTTTGCTTTTGTGTGTGTAGGTGGACTGTCAACGAGGTGTTGGAGTAGATTTCCTTCCGGAGTTCGATGTACATAAAGTCTGTCCCCTGTTCCTGTTCTTGATCCGAGGTCAGTACTGCTTGAATTTGCAATGAGTCGAAGGCTTTCTCGTAGTCGACGAATGCGATGCAGAGTGGGATTTTATGTTCTCTGCACTTCTCCTTGTGTTAGTTTACGACGTGGATGTGGTCTGTCGTTGAGTATCCGCTTCTGAATCCAGCTTGCTCTCGTGGCTGGCTTTCGTCGAGTGTCTTCTCTAGTCTTTTCGTTAGTACTTTCGTGTGTACTTTATAGATGTTTTATAGTAGACATATCTGTCTGTAATGAGGTCTTTCTTATTTCTCTTCTTGAAGATTATCATCATCTTAGCGTTCCTTTACGCTGCGGGTATTCGTCTTTCTGATAAGCATTTAATGTGCAGCTTAGCAAGTGTCTTCGAGATGGTATCTTCTCCTGCTTTCAATGTCTCGATGTTTATACGGTCGTTTCCCTGTTGCTGTCCTGCCTTGATGACACTGATTTGTATTCTATGACGCTGCTTGGTTTTAAATTGTTCGGGTTGGAATTGTAATTTTACACACTAATTTATTGTTTTATAATTATTTATCTTAGCTTATTTATTTATTTTTACTTACTTATTGCTCTTATATTAGTCATTTATTTAAATTAGATTATTGATTTGATCTTAGCTTATGTATTTAATTAGTCTATATTTTAGATTTGGTCAACACGTCATAGTAATGTGTTTTTATTGATCTTAACTTATTTACTTATTTATCTTAGCTTATTTATTGTTATTTTACCTTATGTATTAGTTAATTTATATTTTAGATTTAGTGAACACATCGTATTAATCTGAAGCGCTTTGATTGATATTTAGTTAGCTAAAAAGCGCTATATTAAGCAACGGAATTATTATTATTATTATTATTTTTCATATCTCGTAGTGCTGCTTCCACCCCACTTGATGTTTTCTCTGGTACCTCGTTTGGGTCAGTGT
>OZ024860.1:1996827-2006827 GCA_964017155.1 Oasisia sp. SBJ-2009
TCAGCAGAGTGGGTCACTTATTTGATTTTCAGCTAGTTTTCGTCACATGCAGGAATTGGCGACAACGGCTTGGTGGGAATGACAAAAACAATACGTAATAGTGATTTGCTGCCACAGGGCGTGTAGTGTCGAGCACATAGTAGGCGTATGTCTATAGTGACGTGGTGATATCATTTGCAGCAATCAACCTCTAGAGGAGTCGACGAAGCTGAATGAGTCAACGAGACTGATGCTGCTCGAACTTGACAAGAAAATGACGTGCAACGGGGATATCCACGGATCGTCAAGTCTGTCAGAAGATCAGAAGCGTGCACGCAAGAACACGCGGGGGGCGAAACCGGCACAAGGCGAACGAAGAAACACGAGAGAGTCACGCACGTCGAAACAATCCAGAACCACGCAGCCGGACCAGCGTGAACGCCACAACTCACGCAACTCAAAACAAGGCAGACCCAGTCGAGATGTCGACCCCTCGCATCCTCCGGGGAGAGACGTCGCCGTACACACGCCGAGAAACCACCGAAGCACGCGCCCGGTTGGATACGATGATACGTCCCACCCGCAGGCGTCGCGAAAAGGCAGAAACTCGCGCCAGGAGAAAGACTCCGGCAGAAACGCGCACCAGGAGAAAGAATCCGGCAGAAACGCGCGCCAGGAGAAAGAATCCGGCAGAAATGCGCGCCAGGAGAAAGAATCCGGCAGAAATGCGCACCAGGAGAAAGAATCCGGCAGAATCGCGCATCCGGAGAGAGACTCACGCAGAAGCTCGTATCAAGAGAGAGACTCACGCAGAAGCTCGTATCAAGACAGAGACTCACGCAGAAGCTCGACTGCCGAGAGAGACGGCGATACCTCTCACGGACAAGCGTCGAAAAACGCCAAAACAGCGAACGCCGGAAACAAGCGTTCATCGAAAGACGAAGAACCCAGACGCCAGTCAAACAGACAAAAGGATGACAAAGACGCCATGCCAAAACAGCTGCCGAAGAAACGCAAGAGAAGCAAGCAGAACCATTAAGCGAATGAGCCTCAGCTTCCGTCTGTTCGGACTATGCCAAAGCATGAAGTCATTCCATATAATTGTCTCCTACCAAAAATGACGTTAATTTATTGACTTTCGCAACATTATATAACATTTGAAGTGGCTATTACAACAGGATAGTTCACTATGATTATAATCAATGATTGACGCTGAACACATAATTTGTTTATCTATATTACTCGAAAACATGTCACAATGAGGATATACCTGGTTCACGTAACCGTGGGACAAGTGCCTCGCAACATTTCAAAGAAATGTTCGAGAGTGCGTGAAATCCCAAAATAAGGACGCTAGCATGGATTGCCTGTAATGGTATCTTACAAAACATAAACCATTGTGCAAACATTATAACGTCGTCTGTCTCTTGTGGTAAAAATACGTTTGTGTGTTTTTAACGTAAACATTTACATTGTTGGTGTAAGATGATGGTCTTCCTCGTTCCTCAGATTATCCATTTAACCTTTCCAGATTATCCATTTGTCCTTCTTGTGTGTGTATTCACTGCCCTACCTAAAATGTTGTGTCATATCATTCATTAAAGATTTTATTACCTTGTACTCATGGGTCCCGGAACAAATACAAATTGTAAAAAACGCGAAGGATAACTCTGCCAATTTGCATAAATTCAAAATGGCCACGAAGGAATACGACAAACGAGTTCGGGGTATATAACCCGCCTGCCCTGCGTGGCTTCAACCACACGCTCCACTAAGGCAGCTTGATACGAATCATCATACAATGTTTGCTTATATTCACACACAACCCATGTGGACATCCCTGAATAAATGTGCACCGAATCCTCGTCCAAATTAACGGAGTCGAAAGTGCTAGAGATTATTTTACAGTATTCTTCACTAGTGGTAGTGTCTGTATTCTTCACTAGTGTTAGTGAGTCGGTATTCTTCACTAATGTTAGTGAGTCAGTATTCTTCACTAGTGTTAGTGAGTCAGTATTCTTCGCTAGTGTTAGTGAGTCAGTATTCTTCGCTAGTGTTAGTGAGTCAGTATTCTTCACTAGTGTTAGTGAGTCAGTATTCTTCACTAGTGGGAGTGAGTCAGTATTCTTCACTAGTGTTAGTGAGTCAGTATTCTTCACTAGTGTTAGTGAGTCAGTATTCTTCACTAGTGTTAGTGAGTCGGTATCCCTCACTAGTGTTAGTGAGTCAGTATTCTTAACTAATATTAGTGAGTCGGTATCATTCACTAGTGTTGGTGAGTCGGTATCCTTCACTAGTGTTAGTGGGTCAGTATTCTTCACTAGTTTTAGTGAGTCAGTATTCTTCACTAATGTTAGTGAGTCGGTACAATATGAACTAAAAACTCTTCCCATTTCTAAAAAAAAAGAATTTCTTTCATATATAGATGTATTGGTCGTTTTACCATGGACTGTTTATCTGTGTGTTTTAAGAGAGCATACAACGCCCTCTCCCAAGTGCCTAAGCTTCGCTGAACTTTTAACGCCCTGCAAGGGCTCAGTCCAGTATCTGGAAGAAGACGTCTAGACCACCCTAGTTTAATAGGTGAAGTGGCTGTTGCATAATTTAGTCAAATCATCATGTCACATATTTTGTTCACGAAAGTGTATGACCAAACATGAGCACTATTTATTAATATGCCACGATTGCTACTATATGTCCCTTTGGCGTTGGGTACACTATTCAATATATATTGTTGTCACAGTTTATGGTCGTCATGTCCAACCTCAGGAATATCCACGTGAAACTGTCGCACGCTGATATAATGGTTTGAGTTTTGGACCTCTTTATGTTATAAATGTTTGTCGTGGCAAAAATGTTGTTACCATTGAAATATAAGAAAACAGTAATGACATCACTGTATGAAGCAATAGCTACAGGTCTGATCAAAAGGATTATAGGGAAGTCTTATAGACGTCATATTGCAAGGACGACACTGACACAGAACTAGCACGAGTAGAGACCAGAAAGACAACGACGAACGCACAAAACGTGTTTAAAACATCTGTATACGATGTGGTATTTTACTTCTCTGTGGACAATTCAATGTCATAATTTTACAAGAGCTATGGCTCTCCAGTGAAGATATGCTCTTTATTGCGGTCAATTCATAAATAAATTGAAGGATATGTTGTCAGTGCTATGAATGACCAACTCAGTAAGCATGTTGGACGTCATTTTTGTGTTATTGGTGTGCTATGGAGAACATCTATTTCACATGTTTGTATAATTTGTGATTTACAAGATGTTAGGTTACTCGGAAACGACCTTTATACGAATTATGGCAAATTGTTTATTCTAAATGTATACCAGAGATAAAATCATGGGAGGTGGACGCAGAACTATCAGATATGAAGAATGCAGCAAGCAACGATCATATAAACACCGATATATTGAAAGCAGAAGAAGATACCATCGCGAAGATGCTTGCTTAGCTGAATACTGAATACTTATCAGAAAGACGAATACCCACAGCATGGAAGGACGCTAAGATTGTGATAATCTTCAAGACTGGAAATAATAAAGCCGTCAAGAATTACAGACCGATATGTCTACTATCAGACACACACACACACACACACACACACACACACACACACACACACACACACACACACACACACACACACACACACACACACACACACACACACACACACACACACACACACACACACACACACACACACACACACACACATATATATATATATATATATATATATATATATATATATATATATATATATATATATATATATATATATATATATATACGAAAGTACAAACGGAAAGGCTAGAGAAGACACTCGACGAAAGCCAGCCACTAGAGCAAGCTGGATTCAGAAGCAGATACTCAACGACATACCACGTCCACGTTTTAAGCCAACTGAAGGAGAAGTGCCGAGAATATAATTTTCACTCTGCATCATATTCGTTGACTATGAGAAAGCCTCAATGCACACTCAAGCAGTACTGACCTCGCATCAAGAACAAGGTACAGAAGATGTGTATATCGAACTCCTGAAGGATATATACACCAAAAGCTTAATGACAGTCCACCTACACAAATAAAGAAACACGATCAGGTCAGCAGGTGAATACGACAGGAAGATACCATATCGTCCAAGCTATTTACTGCACCACACGAAAGCATATTCCGACGACTGACTTGGGATATCAGCGGCTTGCAGATAGACAGCGAATATCTTAGTCAACAACGCTTCGCCAACTATATACTCATATGTTCTAATACACCACATGAACTAATAAAAATGCTTCAGGAATTAGCTGCTGAAAGCGAAAAGTAACGCCTGAAGATGAACTAGTCGAATACAAAGGTGATGATGGAAAACGACACACCAATATATGTTAACACCACTCCGATCGAGAACGCTGAAATATACGTCTACCTGAGATAGAGATACAGCACCCGAGACACAAACCAAGACAAAGAAGAATCACGGCCGGGTGGATAGCATTCGCCAAGCATCGCGACATCTTCAAGGGTAACATCGGAGAATGATCCGATATATAAGTCTGCAACTCATGCGTAATTCCAGCAATGATATACGGCGCGGAGACATGGGCACTCACCACCCAAGCAAAGAACAAGCTAGCAGCCGCACAAACAAATACGGAAAGAAGTATGTTAAGCATCACATATCGGGACAGAAAAACAAACATCTGGGAAAGAAAATAGACAAAGTCACAGATGTGATTGAACAAATCAAAAGAGGACCTGGGCAGGGCACGTCAGCAGGATACGAGGTAACCGATGGACAGTGCTTATCACCACGTGGAAATCCTGCGAAAGGAAAGGATCTAGAGGAAGACCGGCAAGACGGCGAGAGACGAACTAGACGACTTCTGGAAGGCCACCATCTGGTATAGGATAGCGCAAGATATGCATATGTGGAAGCAGCATTCTCAGGCCTTCGCTCTAGCACTATGGCGTAACAATGGTGATGATGATGATGGTGATGACGACGACGACGACGACGACGACGACGACGACGACGACGACGACGACGACGACGACGACGACGACGACGACGACGACGACGACGACGACGACGACGACGACGACGACGACGACGACGACGACGATGACGATGACGATGGAGTATATGCCTTACCAGTCACCTGAGTAATGTAATTGTTTGTGTAAAGTTACATCCATAATCCAGGCATCCATAAAAAAGGACACAAACAACGTTGTTGTCACTGGTGATGTTAATGCTGCCGTAACCACTCCTCTTGAAGCTGAATTGCTATGGTTGACACTACTGGTCAGGTTATCTCAGATTATGAGATTATTTGGACGAACTAGCAATAAGTGTACGTGTGTAGTGACGCACACATCTCTCCTCGTGGTTACATCACTTTACATATTCTCACAGTGTAAACGCAAAGACCACTGATTTCTATATTTTACATCAATATCCTAGTTCCGACCATCTCCCTTTAGGACTAGTTATCTCTAATGCTCTAACTGCAGAAATATCTGTTAATAATGCCTTGTGGTATAGGTTCTTGACAGAACCGAAGGCTAAGGGAGCAAACCCTAACCAGAAAGCCATGTCACTGTGGCAGCAACAAGGGCGTTTGATGTATGGAACTCCCAACATATCTCGACCAGCCACTGCAAGGACAAATAGTTTGCGCCTGTCTTAACATGTTCTTGCCGGCTTGAGACCTTTATTTGCTTCCCGAGAGAGATCCGCTAGTATCTCTGGAACAACCACCACGTGTCCATGCCGGTTAAAGGCAAGATATATCGTGTAGTCGTGCTGTCCATCGTCCTATACGGAACCGAAGCCTGGACAGTGTACAGACGACAGGTGAAAAAGCTGCATGCCTTCATGTTGCGACATCTGCGATCGATCATGAGGATAACCTGGATGGACAAAGTGACAAACAAGGAAATACTCGAACGGACAGGGCTGCAGTCTATGGAAGATCTTCTGATCAGAAAGAATCTCCGGTGGACTGGACACCTCATGAGGATGTCACCAGACAGGCTACCAAAGCAGATTCTTTACTCTCAACTATATTCTGGTCACAGAAAGAGAGGGCGCAATCGTCTCCGGTTCAAGGATACCATCAAAAGAAATCTGAATCCAAAAGATATAAAGACCGACTCATGGACATCACTCTCACAGCTGAGCGATAAATGAAGAGCAACAGCCAAATGATGGAAGCCTCTTTGTCGCATCGCGACCGACACCATGATGATGTCCATTTTCTATGATACAGTTATCTCTCATGGACATCTACCTGATGACTTTACGAAAACTGTTATAATACCATTGTTAAAAAAACAAGTCTGGAGACTCGAGCAATGTAAATAACTACAGATCAATTGCTCTGGTCACAGTTGCTTCAAAAATATTTGAAATTATATTGTTGGAACCTATGACGCTGTATATTGATACAACTGACAACTAGCTTCGATTTAAGAAGGAACACTACTGACCACTGTATATTTGCCTTAAAATGTTTTGTACAATACTATACAAGTAATAACAGCCCATTTTATTCCTGCTTTCAAGACTCTTCAGAAGAATTTGACAGAGTCAATCACAGGACACATTTTAGAAAATAAATTGCTTAATCGTGGTGTACCTGTTCTACTTATCTGTATCCTGTTATACTGGTACAGAATCCAAGCATTTGGTATAAAATGGGGTTCTACAACTTCGAACTTTTTTTATGTTTCCAATGGTGATTGGTGATTTAAGCAGTATGCTAAATAGTGTTGGAATGTGTTGCCACATACACAACTCCTGCCCTAATCATGTGTTTTGTGCTGATGACCTACGGCTTAAGCAAAATATTTAGGTGTGATAGTATGCAATATCTTAGCATAACTAACGACTTGGTTGTGTATTTGGTTAAGGTTATGTACAATTGCGTTAATGTAATAAATGGCCCAATATTGAGTAACTGGACCAAATCAATGTACACTGTAAACCAGTGAG
Organism: Oasisia sp. SBJ-2009; assembly: GCA_964017155.1. Lineage (NCBI taxonomy): Eukaryota > Metazoa > Annelida > Polychaeta > Sabellida > Siboglinidae > Oasisia > Oasisia sp. SBJ-2009. The sequence continues at coordinate 2,003,829 of OZ024860.1, forward strand.
ATATATGTGACGCGGCATGACAAAACCAGGCTTTTGTAGGCAAGTTGACAATTTCATATTATTACTGATTCAATTAGAGGAGATGAAGACCTTTAAAATGATACCAAGATGAACACTCTATCTTGTGCATAGGTGAAGATATTCCACTTCAAGTGCATAAGTTTGTGGAATGTCACTTCCGAGAAAATGAGTTTTTAAAGTGATCGGTCGTAAAAAGTGATATCGTGGAACATTACCATAGCAACCACATCTTTATAATGCTCCAATTGTTCTGAACTTGTGCATAGACCTAGAGATGGTGTATACTCATAATAGGGCTTTTTGGTCTGAAAAATCGACCATTTGTCAGCGCAACATTTAACCGCTCGCGCCGGGGGTTGGCGCCGGAGGCGAACGTAGCAGCGTTCGGGCGGCCTAAAATGGCCTACCCCGATGTTGAAAAAATCATAACAATAACAGTTCTCGACGGATTAGAATCATTTTAATGTTATTTAGCAGCAGCTAATACGTATGGCTACATTTGTCTCGCAGGAAGTAGGAAATGTATCCGTTCAGTAATTATTTGGGTGCAAGATACTGCGCTTAATTAGCCTAAAAACGGCTTTGCGGTGAAATTAATTAGGGGGCTTGCATTAAAATGCTCATTATTACCCCTTTCAACACTATTTCATGGTATATATTATGAAAATATTGAAAGATTGATGATTGATTCCGCCAATAATCAATTTTCGACATTTTGAGGGCACGCTGACTAATTACACCCTGGTGCCGATCAAGAATCTGCGACAAGCGCCTGGTTTTGGCGTGCCGCGTCACATATATCATGTATTGCATATAATTTTGTTATGTTTAAGTTATTATTATTTTCTATAACTTATCAATTTGCTTATTTTACAATTTGTAGCATATATTATTGTGTGTTCGGCATGAATATGTCGCATGCGTTTTATTTAAATATAACGTTATAAATAAAGTTTAAAATATTATACTATTCACATCCGATCGCGTTGGGCTACTTAATTCATACATTTACGTTACGTATCACGTCAGTTGTTCATACGTCAGCACGTAGAAAACGTCACCAGAAATGGCGTTCTCATGTGAGAGAAGGCGTCAAGCACATTATTGGATCGCCATACGGATACACATCCCAGAAAGATTTCGAGACTTCACCACTGCAAGTCATGCAACATATCTCGTGTTATCGCCCTACCGGCAACATGTTAAATCGCCAATTGTTGGTCATTTTTCTTCTACCTGCCGTTGCTTCCGGCCTTAATTGCAGACGTTAGTATTCACTTACTTCTGGTTTATAACTATAAAATGATTATTTTGGTGGAATCAGATGAAATTCGTTTTTCCTTGGACAGATCTCGGTGTTAAACGTATTGCCTCAAATCACATCATACGTTTTTATATCCTCTTAATTTTTCGAAAAAACAAAACAAACCTATGATTTCTATTACGCACTAATACGTGCTAGTTTGATTACGCAAGGTAACAATGCAGTTTTGGTAACATCTTCGGAACAATTATTTATTTAATCAACTCTACATGTAGAATCAGGTCATGTGATTATCACAATTGCTACCTGAACGCAAGATACTGTTTTGCTCTTGCTTGGCTGGTGAAAATGTCGACGTTTCTTTCTCACAGAAACAATGTGTAATCGACGCCCAATATGGAGTAGCTGGACCAAATCAATGTACACTGTAAACCAGTGAGATATATATCATGTCTTGCATATATGTTATATTTAAGTTATTATTATTTTTTGTATAACTTATCAATTTGCTTATTTTACAATTTGTAGCATATATTATTGTGTGTTCGGCATGAATATGTCACATGCGTATTATTTAAATATAACATTATAAATGAAGTTTAAAACTAATATACTATTCACATTCGATCGCTACTTAGTTCACACAATGTGTAATCGACGCAGTAAACGTACGATATCAATCTGGCAATTAACTCTGGCAAATTCGTATTTCGTCTACTAAAAATATGGCTATATTAGGACACGTTGCTTCGTGGCGCTGAACCATTCCTAACTTATCTCACAAAGGATGCTGACGTGTATACGCTAACTTCACGACAGTACGCTTATTGTATTCGGACATCTTTGCCGGAATCGGTTTAAACGATGAGATGAACAATTAATGTCGGTAATTCCATGAGAGTGCTCTACTTTGTTTTATTTAACGGCTGTTTCAGCTAGATCTTGCGCAGAGCTCCAGTGTAATGGCTACCGGTATCGCCACGGACGTACTCAACTAATTTATACCAACGCAACGACATACAAGCGAGTCCTGTGCGATTTCAGAAGCGACGGCGGAATGTGGACGGTAGGACCACTGAATTTGTTTTTGTTTCAACGCTCGAGCGTGTGACCATAAGCAGTGAACGGTTCCCATGGTATCCATCTGCGCGTATCCCAATACGTTTACAACGCACCGCGTAGATCTCGCATCGTTCAAGTACAAAACACATTGCAACTGCGCCATTCACTAGTAGACTAGACTATTGTAATTCCCTTTTTTTCCTTCAAGATATTGCCATTATAAAAGGATATCACAAAATCACAACGTGTTCAGAATGGCATACCAACGGTTGTGACTAAGTCTCAACGTTTTGCTCAATCTGTGCTGCTTCTAAAGCGTCTGCATTGTCGTCCTGTCCGATAGCGTATACTCTTTAAGATCTGTTCACTTTCTTACCAGGCTCTTTCCTGTAAACAACCATCGTTTAATTGCTTAGTCATTTACGAAAACCTTCGATCACCTAGTTCTGATTTACCTTTGGTCCATATAATCAATACGAACATTGGGACTACGGCTTTTGCTGTGGGTGCACCTATTTCTGGGAACATGCTTCGTTCTAATATTAAATCAGTCGAAATATTGCCAAAAGCCGCCGTAATTTAAAGACATACCTTTACAACTCCATGTAGTATCAATTAATCTGATGACAACTGGAACTATTGATTGACTTTG
>OZ024860.1:2016827-2024327 GCA_964017155.1 Oasisia sp. SBJ-2009
CATATGTATGTGGTCGGTAAAAGGACGAAAACCACCAAAGATAGCCCAGAAGAAGCGACGGATGCAGATTCCAATGCAAATCAAGAAAACGCAGCCCGAGAGCTACTTTATAAAATGGATACGCGCCAACGAGGAGCGAGGCAACGGCCTGACACGCTCAGAACAAGCAAAAGGGTGCATTTGAGTCCCTGGGGCACGAAAGCAGATGAGAGGTATGTAATGTATATATATATATATATATATATATATATATATATATATATATATATATATATATATATATATATATATATATATATATATATATATATATATATATATATATACATTATTATTATTACAAGCATTTGTAAAGCGCCGTATCTCCGGGACTATTCATTGTCAAGAAGATACAGTTTGATTCAATAGTTATGTTTTAGCAGAATGACTGATTTTGAGAAACAATCACTGGTCAGCGATATTTTTTCCAAATCAATCATTCAAGCAATCAATCAATAAATCAATAAATAAATCAATCAATCAATCAATCAATCAAACAATCAGTTTCGGTCCAATTTATTATATTTGTAAATTTTGTACCAGAACAGTTTACAATTTTCCATGAAATATGGTTTATACAAAATTAAATAGCAAATACCAAATGCATCTATTAACGAGTATTTGTACAGGTTTGACTGCCTTGAAATAGGACCACTGCCATCATTTCCTGTCTAAGGTGTTTATATTGGTGTTTGATGCTGTTACAATATCCTGCACGCAATCGTCCTCGAGTTTGATTACAGTTGTACGTAAATCACCTTTTGTCAAAATATTACACCTGCCACATCTTTTCTTGGACATGGAGACAATATCCACTGTGATCAAATTGCTACGCAACCCATTGACAGAATCGGCTTCTGTCACCGATCTGCACTAATCCAGGAGACAAATCATCGACTGAATGAAACATACAGATTACTGCAAACGCCACATGTGCACTTGGTTTGAAACGGTTCCCACGACTAACTGTACCAGAAATTCAGAACATTGTTCGTAATGAAGTAACTAATTTCCATGACGCACTTTTAGGTTACAAATTGTACTGCAACTCCAGAAACAACAAAACAGGCGGTGCTGTTGCCATATTTGTATGCGAATCTCTACTTAGAAATTGTCAATCTCCTAATATATGCCTGCGGAACATATCATATACGATTGATGAATGTTTCGAAAGTATTTGTATTGAACTACAGATCAGTAAACATTCAAAAATCAATGTCGGCTGTATATACAGAGCACCGAATACTAGCATTAGCAAATTTAATGAAAATGTATCATATATACTAGGAAATCTTACCAGTAAAGTGGTGTACATATGTGGTGATTTTAATATAGATCTATTACACTGTGAAGAACAAACTGAATCGAAACATTTCGTTGATCAAATGTTCAGTTCTGGATTGTATCCCTTGATCACCAGGCCAACAAGAATAACAGGCACGAAAGCAACTATAATGGATAACATTTTCTGTTCTGAGCTGTGCAGAAACAAAATGTGCGGCATTGTTTTAAGCGATGGTACGGATCATATGCCAATTTTCGTTCTGTGTGATAATAGTACTTACGTGACAAATAATAATGATCAAAAAGTGAAGTATAACAGAACATTGGACGATGAAGCCTTAAGCAAATTTGAACAAGACTTAAGCCATTCAAACTGGGAAACTGTACTGAACGAATGTAATCCCAATTTAGCATACTTGCAATTTATGCAAATACTAAGTAACACCTACAACAATGCTTGTCCTGTCAAAATAAGAATGTATCAAAACAACACTAAACGGAAGGAAAAACCTTGGTTATCAAGAGGCCTAAAAAATGCTTGCATTAAAAAAATAACTTGTACTTAGCATTTCTAAAAAGAAGGTCATTGTTAACAGAAAGTCGCTATAAAAACTATAAAAACAAGTTAACAAAAATCTTGCGTATTGAAAAAAAGAACTATTATAGACAGAAACGTGAAGAGTGTAAGGCCAACACTAGTGAAACGTGGAAAATTCTTAACACTATAATTGGCAAAAGAAAGTCGGAAGCAAAATATTCAAATGAATTCATTGTTGATAACGATCGAGTAACATTAGACAACGAAGAAATTGCTAATCATTTCAACAACTTCTTTGTTAACATAGGTACAATCTTATCTAACAGTATAGAGCCATGCCAGGGAACACAACCGACTGACCTTCTAAAAAACCAGGTATCAGAGTCAATGTATATGTATCCCGTTACTGAGAAATAAGTAACCGAAATTGTGTCAGGGTGCAAAAGTAAGACTTCGTATGGACACGAAAAATCAGCATGAAAACTGTTAAACATGTAATAAAGCAAATTGTAAGATCTTTAACCTATATCTTTAACAGATCATTAATCACCGGAATATTTCCAAATGACATGAAAACAGCAAAAGTTATTCCTGTTTTTAAATCAGGAGATCGTCTCCAATTTTCTAACTATATACCTATATCACTGTAACCCCAATTCTCCTAAATACTAGAAAAAATATTTAATAAAAGGTTAATGTCATTCATTGAAAATCATCACATATTGACTGACGGGCAATATGGCTTCAGAAGTAATCACTCAACTTCATTAGCGTTAACCGAATTGGTCGAAAAGGTAACTTCAGCAATAGATAAACAAGAAAGCACTATTGGGGTCTTTATTGATCTGAAGAAAGCATTTGTCACCGTTGATCATAAAATACTGCTAAGTAAGTTATAATGTTATGGAATAAGGGGTTTGGCACTGGATTGGATTAAAAGTTATTTAGCCAATCGTGGTCAGTATGTGTGCAATAACAACAGTAATTCAGAGCTAAAGAATATCAAGTGTGGAGTCCCACAAGGATCAATCCTGGGCCCAGTACTATTTATTTTATATATAAATGACATGTGTGAAGTGTTGCTTAATAATATTTTGTTTGTAGATGACACTAGCATTTTTTACTCAACTAGGAATATTGTGGATATAACATGTACAGTTAATAACGCACTAGAAAAACTAGATATATGGTTCAGAGTTAATAAATTATCGCTTAATGTGAACAAAACCAATTTTATCATGTTTACAAATAAAAAACAACTTAGACCAACAGTAAACATTATTTTGAATGGAAAGAACATTGAGCAGGTGTCACATACAAAATTCCTTGGTGTAATTATTGATGAAAACTTAACGTGGAGAGAGCAGATAAAAACGGTTGGAACGAAGGTATCAAAAAGCATAGGTGTTTTGTATAAAACAAAGGATGTTCTTGACATTCAAGCATTACGCACGTTATACCATTCCCTTGTTGAACCATATATGTCTTATTGCTGTGAAATATGGGGAAATACGTATCCGTCTAGACTAAGAAAACTCTCTCTGCTACAGAAAAAATCAATACGAATAATATATAGTCCTAATTACCATGGTCATACATCTGTATTTTTTCATTGCTCAAAAATTCTTAAACTTCAAGATTTAATTACACATAGGACTATGGTTATGCTTTATAAAGCAAACAACCACCACCAGTCATATGACTTCTGTTATATCCTTTTAACAACAGCACCGATATTATATGATATTGTCGTTACCATTATGTATTGTATTATTTTTCATACTATGTTGTATATTCCTGTGTTGCTGTTGTTAAATAAACTTTCATTCATTCATTCATTCATTCATTCATTCATTCATTCATTCATTCATTCATTCATTCATTCATTCATTCATTCATTCATTCATTCATTCATTCATTCATTCATTCATTCATTCATTCATTCATTCATTCACTCACTCACTCCCTCCCTCCCTCCCTCCGTCCCTCCCTCCGTCCCTCCCTCCCTCCCTCCCTCCCTCCCTCCCTCCCTCCCTCCCTCCCTCCCTCCCTCCCTCCCTCCCTCCCTCCCTCCCTCCCTCCTACTGGAAACCACAATTTGGTGCTTTTAAAGCTCAGGTTTGGTCAAGATTTCCCACTGGATTATTAATGCTAATGCAGCAACCAAGCTTTCCAATATGGCCTATAACGCCAGTTTACTAATACTATGCGCTTAAAATGCTCTCCAGACAGGAAACCGGTGGACGCCACGTGACTCGTAAAGACGAGGCGACAGGTTTGTTGGAAGAGGACAAGAAGAAGAGAAGGTAGGTTCACAGAAAATATACAATGCACAATTACATAATTGAAACACAATTGCACAGATCATTTGTCCCGATATGCGTTGTCTTTGGCAACAAAACGAAGATAACGGCGCTTACAAATAAAATGACATGACAAAGAGAAAGAAAAATATGTTGTCTTTCTCTCTCTCTCTCTGATGTATTAATAGAAAGTTGCAAAACAAACCAAATGTACAGCAAATAACCCATCTGTATCAATCATACTGCTATATTAACAGTAATTAAACTGTAAAAAAAATAGTGAACAAAACATAGCTTTTTATTTGAATGTAAACAAATACGATGCAATAATATTAAGCTCTGGTTAATATAATACATATGAATTATAGAGAAAAAAACATATATTTATAAGAAGTCTCTCAATGTATATAAAGCATGCAAACAACATAACAGTTTTACAAGAAATGCATAAATGGATATGTCTTCAGTGGCGATTAGGTCATTATAGTAGATGTGCTTTAAAGAGTGTATTTTTTTTAATAATTCATTCAGGATTCATCCATTCATTCACTAATCATTAATTAATTAAGTCAGTAATATATATATATATATATATATATATATATATATATATATATATATATATATATATATATATATATATATATATATATATATATATATATATATGCACACATTTATGACAATGTCTATGTGACGACTACGAACACACAGCACAGCCAGGTTACACAAACGCATAACATATGAAATAAACTGGAAAACACCATAACACTTGGTGCATTTACTACAAAGTAATGCTCATTGTAGGAGGAAGCACAAATCGCACAAGACAAGTACAGAAGACCTGGCCCTAGGCAGTTCGACAAATGTATCAGAGAAAACGAAGTCGAGAAAGAAAAGACAGGATTCATTGTAATACAGTGTTGATTGTAACTGTAAACGTTGTGATAAATCACGCACCATGTGGTGCTTTATGCATTTTCCGAACTAACACTCTCCCATTTACGAAGGTGCGTTTTAATTCATTTATGTAACTTAATGTTGCCCGACAACATTTGTATAAATAGTACATTTATATGAAGACGACCTTTATACAGGGACTATTTATGCAAGTTAATTGTGGTATTTAGAACATGATCCACTGATGACATGATTTGTAATACCAAAATTCATTACGAAAAGAGTACACTCTCTTAATAAAACATTGCAATAGCATTATTCATTGATTAATATAGTACATATATATGTATGCTAAATTACTAAATCATATATTCATAACAAGTCTGTCAAGGTTAAAAAATAAGTGTATAATACATATGTTTACAACAAATTCACCAATACCACAGTGGCGATTAGGTTATTAAACAAGATGTATTATAAGTAATATATTGAAGAAAAAACTAAATAATATATTCACGATTGCGAATAGAGTAATGTGAACAGCATTTGAATTCACGTTTGTGCAACAAACATAAACAATATATGACTTCCTAACAGTATTGATAAATGCGAATAAACGAATGAGGGTGAATGAAGGATCGACTTAACGAATAACAGGATGGATGAATAAATGAGTGCTGTGTGCTTATTTTGTGAGCATATATTCTTTAATTACGTCTAGCGTAATGTCTAGATATGCATTTTCTGACCGCTTTTGTTAATGTATCGGGTCCGTTTAGATGTGAGTGCTTTTTAAATAATGTCAAAACACCCTAGACTATCTTAGTTTATGTTGAAAATACTACTTTGGTGGTTTTCTGCTGTTCTGTTTACTATACCGGCAAACTGTCCAACACTTGGTTTGTTTACTTCAAACTAATGTTCATTGTTGTTATTTTGCAGAAGAACGCATGTGGCAAACAAGACAAGTATAGAAGACCTGGACCTGGGGAATTCGACGAATTTAACAGAGAAACCGAAGTCGAGAAAGAAAAAACAGGATTCATCGTAAGACAGTTCGAACGTAACATAAAACGTTATGATAAATGATGCACCCGGTGTTGCTTTACGCACTAACTCAAACAACATTTAGTTGTTTACAACAGTGCGTTTGAATTCATTTATGTAACATAATGTTGCCCGACTACATTTGCATAAATATTACATTTATATGAAGACGACCGTTATACAGGGACTACGTATGCAAGTTACTTGTATTTTAAACATGATCCACTGATGATACGATTTGTTATACCAAGGTACATTTTGAGCAAAGTTATTATGAAAAGAGTATACTCTCTATAAAAAACCTAAAACATTGCAATATCATTATTCATTGACTACTATAACACATATGTATGTAAACTAAAATACTAAATAATATATTCATGAGAAGTCTATCAACGTTAATTAAATAAGTGTATAATACATATATTTACAAGAAATGCATCTATACAACAGTGGCGATTAGATAATTAAACCAGATGTGTTTTAATTAATATATTGAGAACAAACTAACCAAGGTCTTAACGATCGCGAATATAATAGTGTGAACTGCATTTCAATTCACGTGTGTGCGACAAACGAATGACGGTAGTCATAGAATAATCCATGAAAGTACCCAAGATACAAACATTCTAGAAAAAAACCGTTAACACATCCACACACACACAGACACGCAAAGCTAACACACAAGCACATAAACAATATATGACTTCCTAACAGTATTGATAAATGCGAACAATTGAATCAGTCAGTGAATGAATGAAAGAATGAGTGATCGAGTAACTAAATGAAAGAATGAGCGAGTGAATGAACGAACGAACGAACGAACGAACGAACGAACGAACGAACGAACGAACGAACGAACGAACGAACGAACGAACGAACGAACGAACGAACGAACGAACGAACGAACGAACGAACGAACGAACGAACGAACGAACGAACGAACGAACGAACGAACGAACGAACGAACGAACGAACGAACGAACGAACGAACGAACGAACGAACGATATACGTCTAGCGTAATGTTTAGATATGCATTTTATTACCAATGTTTTATGGTACCGGGTCCTTTTAGAGGTGAGTGTCAAAACACCCTAGACTATCTTAGTTTATGTTGAAAACACTCCATTGGTGGTTTTCTGCTTTTCTGCTTACTACACCGGCAAACTGTCTAACACTTGGTTTGTTTACTTCAAACAAATGTTCATCGTTGTCACTTAGCAGAAGGACGCATGCGTCAAACAAGACAAGTACAGAAGACCTGGACCTGGGGAGTTCGACGAATTTAACAGAGAAATCGAAGTCGAGAAAGAAAAAACAGGATTTATTGTAAGACAGTTTTGATTGTAACTGTAAACGTTGTGATAAATCACGCACCACGTGTTGCT
>OZ024860.1:2029327-2041827 GCA_964017155.1 Oasisia sp. SBJ-2009
GGAAAAGGTTCTACGCTAAGAAGAATAGTTTAGTGTGTCTGTGTTATTAACGTCGCCGGCTGTACACGTATAGCTACTGCGATATCTCATTTTTTCTTACAAGCATCGCGGTAGTTTTGTACTTGAGTCATTAATTCACAAGAAGCTCAGTGTCAAATAAATAGACAACTAAATCAGCAGCATTTGTTCCCTATTTCGAGACACAAACATGGGCGCGGGAACGGGCGAGGAGATGGTTCTTGTCCCGGTCCTTTTCCAGTAAAAGTAAACAATCTACCTGATAAACGATATATGATTTCCGTTAATCAGTAAGCATATATCGTTTATTGTTTATCTCGTCTACGTAAAATGTACGGTGTAATTTTATTCTATCACAAGGAGTTGAGTATTTTTTCAAGAACCCAATACAAAGTACCGCGTTTCTGTGTGGTGTTTCGCCAACGGTAAGCCCTGTAGGCGTAGGTTAGTAATTGTGGCCGGTGGTTGTAAACACGAGCACCTGTTGGCACAAGTTGGTACAATTTGCCATGCCGCATGTAGAAGTAATTCGTTATGTGTGCACCACATGGGAAACGAGAACGCTGCTAACTTCATCACCCCGTCCCATGTGGACATAGACGTTTTACAGATTATTTTGACATTCGAAATCATAGTTAATTAGCCATCCATTTTATTTTAATAGATTTATTATTTTAATTAATATATTGTTATTATAATACGTTGTAAAGCTGTGCTTATTTGTGCGTGTATTTTAATGGAACATAAGTGTTTTTATTAGCAGGACTGGTTGCATATTTCACCAAAGTAGTATTGTATAAATGTATGTTTTATAATATTTAACTGTAATAGGAATGACCACTGCAATGGCCCCAGAACAATTATTTGGACGGGACGCAATGTAAGAACTATATTATTAGTATTCATATAAATGGAGGTAGTTAACATATTTGGTATCATAGAGTAGTCACGTAATACTATGATTCTATGGGAAATACAATAGGAACTTGAACTGTTTCTCTGTGTATTTTCAAGCAATTTATATAGTGTCTAAGAGACAACATGTACAGTGTTTGGAATGTAGGTTAAACACCTAGCATGGTGTTCTCGCGTTCTCAACATAGTACACAGACAAACCCGGGAGTGGCTCGGCTCGGTGCAGGGCTAAAGCCAACGAGGTCCGCTTATTTTGTCGTTCAGTCTACCTGGGACGGTCCGGCGTCTCTCTCGTGCGCCAGCCGGGCGGACTATTTTTACAGCGGCGCGGTGAAGCCGAAAATAAACAGCGGCGTCCTGGAGAAAGACTGAACCGGCGTTTGCAAGAGAAGCATTTGTGTGTGTATTGGTAGGAGTGATGACGTAAACGACACTTGCTAGATGTGGGCCACCTGCGTGACGTAGACGGGCCAACTGCATGTCAGAGGCGACCACGTTCGTGGCTACCTGCTAAATATGTGATACAGCCAGCATGTGGGGGTAGGCTGGCGACGTGCGCACCGGAAGCCACCAGCGACAGGAGAGTCTAGAGCTGGAGGTATTCACGTGAACCTCACGAGTCGACAGGGCAGACGGCAATCACATCAACCTCACGAGTCGACAGGGCTGACGGGAATCACACCAAACTCACGAGTAGACACGGCTGACGACAATCACATCAACCTCACGAGTTGACAGGGCTGACGACAATCACAACAACCACACGAGTAAACAGGGCTGACGAAAATCACATCAATCACACGAGTCGACAGGGCTGACGACTATCACATCAACCACACTAGTTGACAGGGCTGACGACTATCACATCAACCTCACGAGTAGACAGGGCTGACGACAATCACATCAACCACACGAGTCGACAGGGCTGACGACAATCACATCAACCACACGAATCGACAATCACATAAAAAGGTAGACAGCACTGACGGCAGTCAACTCAGAGTCGACAGTGCTGACAACATTGACACCAACCAGTCGACAAAACTGACGGCACTCACATCAACAAATCAACAGGACTGACAGCACTCACATCAACAAATCAACAGGACTGACAGCACTCACATCAACAAATCAACAGGACTGACGGCACTCACATCAACAAATCAACAGGACTGACGGCACTCACATCAACAAATCAACAGGACTGACAGCACTCACATCAACAAATCAACAGGGCTGACGGCACTCACATCAACAAATCAACAGGACTGACGGCACTCACATCAACAAATCAACAGGACTGACGGCACTCACATCAACAAATCAACAGGACTGACGGCACTCACATCAACAAATCAACAGGACTGAGGGCACTTACATCAACAAATCAACAGGACTGACAGCACTCACATCAACAAATCAACAGGACTGACGGCACTCACATCAACAAATCAACAGGACTGACGGCACTCACATCAACAAATCAACAGGACTGACAGCACTCACATCAACAAATCAACAGGACTGCCGGCACTCACATCAACAAATCAACAGGATTAACGGCACTCACATCAACAAATCAACAGGACTGGCAGCACTCACATCAACAAATCAACAGGACTGACAGCACTCACATCAACAAATCAACAGGACTGACGGCACTCACATCAACAAATCAACAGGACTGACGGCACTCACATCAACAAATCAACAGGACTGACGGCACTCACATCAACAAATCAACAGGACTGACGGCACTCACATCAACAAATCAACAGGACTGACGGCACTCACATCAACAAATCAACAGGACTGGCGGCACTCACATCAACAAATCAACAGGACTGCCGGCACTCACATCAACAAATCAACAGGACTGACAGCACTCACATCAACAAATCAACAGGACTGGCGGCACTCACATCAACAAATCAACAGGACTGACGGCACTCACATCAACAAATCAACAGGACTGACGGCACTCACATCAACAAGTCGACAGTCCTTACATCACTCACACCACCCGCACGAGTCGACAGTCCTGGCGGCGTTGACCGGACCAGCCCCAGAGATGCGCGTGGCGTTCGTCAACTGCACGGTGCTCGCCGACTACTACACGTGTCACGTGCAGGCGCTGCCGCCGCCGACGACGGCGACCTACGACGCGGACGCGTTGACCCGGCTCCACTCCGTCGTCGTGACCGCCGTGTGTCTCGTCGGCGTGCTCATGGTCGCCGGCTTCGTCCTGTGCCTCGTGTGCACGCGCGGCACGAGCGAGCGGTCGATGGAGGAGAGCGAGGCGCGGGACGAGGAGAAGTCTCCGGCACTGCCCGGCCTCTACACCATCAGCGCCGCCACGGCCGTGCTGCACCCGATGCTCTTCCCGGCGCTCGTCGCCGGCGCCGGGACGACGGAGCCGGCCGCCGCCGCCGGGAAGGACTCACCCGCCTACCTCGCCGACCAGCTGCCGCCCCCGGCGCGCGTCGGGCGACCGCTGAGGCCCGCGGAGGAGGAGGAGGAGGACGACGACGACGACGACGACGAAGATGAGGAGGAGTTCTTCGGCAGTCGCACAAGCTTCCACTCTGATTGCAGTCTGCCGGCGACTCCGGTAACACCGGCGAGTCCCTCGAACACCGACATCATGCTGTACGGGTACCAGGCGTCGAGGATCTAACGCCATGACGTCATGCTGTACGGGTACCAGGCGTCGAGGATCTAACGCCATGACATCATGCTGTACGGGTACCAGGCGTCGAGGATCTAACGCCATGACGTCATGCTGTACGGGTACCAGACGTCGAGGATCTAACGCCATGACGTCATGCTGTACGGGTACCAGGCGTCGAGGATCTAACGCCATGACATCATGCTGTACGGGTACCAGGCGTCGAGGATCTAACGCCATGACGTCATGCTGTACGGGTACCAGACGTCGAGGATCTAACGCCATGACGTCATGCTGTACGGGTACCAGGCGTCGAGGATCTAACGCCATGATGTCATGTTGTACGGGTACCAGACGTCGAGGATCTAACGCCATGACGTCATGCTGTACGGGTACCAGACGTCGAGGATCTAACGCCATGACGTCATGCTGTACGGGTACCAGACGTCGAGGATCTAACGCCATGACGTCATGCTGTACGGGTACCAGGCGTCGAGGATCTAACGCCATGACGTCATGCTGTACGGGTACCAGACGTCGAGGATCTAACGCCATGACGTCATGCTGTACGGGTACCAGGCGTCGAGGATCTAACGCCATGACGTCATGCTGTACGGGTACCAGACGTCGAGGATCTAACGCCATGACGTCATGCTGTACGGGTACCAGACGTCGAGGATCTAACGCCATGACGTCATGCTGTACGGGTACCAGACGTCGAGGATCTAACGCCATGACGTCATGCTGCACGGGTACCAGACGTCGAGGATCTAACGCCATGACGTCATGCTGTACGGGTACCAGACGTCGAGGATCTAACGCCATGACGTCATGCTGTACGGGTACCAGACGTCGAGGATCTAACGCCATGACGTCATGCTGTACGGGTACCAGACGTCGAGGATCTAACGCCATGACGTCATGCGGAGTAGCACGAGTAATCGTTCATACAAGACGGTGGCGGAGTAGCACGTGTAATCGTTCGTACGAGACGGTGGCGGAGTAGCACGAGTAATCGTTCATACAAGACGGTGGCGGAGTAGCACGTGTAATCGTTCGTATAAGACGGTGGCGGAGTAGCACGAGTAATCGTTCATACAAGACGGTGGCGGAGTAGCACGTGTAATCGTTCGTACGAGACGGTGGCGGAGTAGCACTAGTAATCGTTCGTATTAGACGGTGGCGGAGTAGCAAGAGTAATCGTTCATATAAGACGGTGGCGGAGTAGCACGTGTAATCGTTCGTACAAGACGGTGGCGGAGTAGCACGTGTAATCGTTCGTACAAGACGGTGGCGGAGTAGCACGTGTAATCGTTCATACAAGACGGTGGCGGAGTAGCACGTGTAATCGTTCGTACAAGACGGTGGCGGAGTAGCACGTGTAATCGTTCGTACAAGACGGTGGCGGAGTAGCACTAGTAATCGTTCGTACGAGACGGTGGCGGAGTAGCACTAGTAATCGTTCGTACAAGACGGTGGCGGAGTAGCACGTGTAATCGTTCGTACGAGACGGTGGCGGAGTAGCACGTGTAATCGTTCGTACAAGACGGTGGCGGAGTAGCACGTGTAATCGTTCGTACGAGACGGTGGCGGAGTAGCACTAGTAATCGTTCGTATAAGACGGTGGCGGAGTAGCACGAGTAATCGTTCGTACGAGACAGAGGCGGAGTAGCACGTGTAATCTTTCGTACAAGACGGTGGCGGAGTAGCACGAGTAATCGTTCATACAAGACGGTGGCGGAGTAGCACGTGTAATCGTTCGTACGAGACGGTGGCGGAGTAGCACTAGTAATCGTTCGTACAAGACGGTGGCGGAGTAGCACGTGTAATCGTTCGTACGAGACGGTGGCGGAGTAGCACGTGTAATCGTTCATACAAGACGGTGGCGGAGTAGCACGTGTAATCGTTCGTACAAGACGGTGGCGGAGTAGCACGTGTAATCGTTCGTACAAGACGGTGGCGGAGTAGCACTAGTAATCGTTCGTACGAGACGGTGGCGGAGTAGCACTAGTAATCGTTCGTACAAGACGGTGGCGGAGTAGCACGTGTAATCGTTCGTACGAGACGGTGGCGGAGTAGCACGTGTAATCGTTCGTACAAGACGGTGGCGGAGTAGCACGTGTAATCGTTCGTACGAGACGGTAGCGGAGTAGCACTAGTAATCGTTCGTATAAGACGGTGGCGGAGTAGCACGAGTAATCGTTCGTACGAGACAGAGGCGGAGTAGCACGTGTAATCTTTCGTACAAGACGGTGGCGGAGTAGCACGAGTAATCGTTCGTATAAGACGGTGGCGGGGTAGCACGTGTAATCGTTCGTACAAGACGGTGGCGGAGTAGCACGTGTAATCGTTCGTACGAGACGGTGGCGGAGTAGCACTAGTAATCGTTCGTATAAGACGGTGGCGGAGTAGCACGAGTAATCGTTCGTACGAGACAGAGGCGGAGTAGCATGTGTAATCTTTCGTACAAGACGGTGGCGAAGTAGCACGAGTAATCTTTCGTATAAGACGGTGGCGAAGTAGCACGAGTAATCGTTCGTATAAGACGGTGGCGGGGTAGCACGTGTAATCGTTCGTACAAGACGGTGGCGGAGTAGCACGTGTAATCGTTCGTACAAGACGGTGGCGGAGTAGCACGTGTAATCGTTCGTACAAGACGGTGGCGGAGTAGCACGTGTAATCGTTCGTACAAGACGGTGGCGGAGTAGCACGAGTAATCGTTCGTATAAGACGGTGGCGGAGTAGCATGTGTAATCGTTCGTATTAGACGGTGGCGGAGTAGCACGTGTAATCGTTCGTACAAGACGGTGGCGGAGTAGCACGAGTAATCGTTCGTACAAAACGGTGGCGGAGTAGCACGAGTAATCGTTAGTATAAGACGGTGGCGGAGTAGCACGGTGTAATCGTTCGTATAAGACGGTGGCGGAGTAGCACGGTGTAATCGTTCGTATAAGACGGTGGCGGAGTAGCACGTGTAATCGATCGTATAAGACGGTGGCGGAGTAGCACGTGTAATCGTTCGTACAAGACGGTGGCGGAGTAGCACGAGTAATCGTTCGTACAAGACGGTGGCGGAGTAGCACGTGTAATCGTTCGTACAAGACGGTGGCGGAATAGCACGTGTAATCGTTCGTACAAGACGGTGGCGGAGTAGCACGTGTAATCGATCGTATAAGACGGTGGCGGAGTAGCACGTGTAATCGTTCGTACAAGACGGTGGCGGAGTAGCACGTGTAATCGTTCGTACAAGACGGTGGCGGAGTAGCACGTGTAATCGTTCGTATTAGACGGTGGCGGAATAGCACGTGTAATCGTTCGTACCAGACGGTGGCGAGATCATCGACGACAACTTGACGTCGTGGTGTTTGATCCATGTGTCGCACGTGTTTCGCTTGATCTGTTCCCTCTGAGTGGATGACAAGTCACATGCCTGGCAAAATGGACACATCGGATTTTCGGCGGCGCATTCATGTCATCACCAGCAGCGTATCTTTACTGTTTCACAACCGTTGTGCCATGGGGTTCTGTACAACTATTTGTTGACGACTGTTTGCGTTTGGGTTTCTTCGTTCTAGGTTGGTAAGCTTCTTGTAATGACTTATAATTGTATTGGATGTAACGGCTTCATGTGCTCCAAGTTGTACTTTATTAAGGGAAGCAGGGAAAATTTCAGCATGACCCACTTTCCATTTCTTAGTTCGCGATGACCTGACCTTCATGTGGCTCATGTAACCCATAAGGTAAATCACTTCCCTTTTAGCTATAGGCGGGAAATTTCTTCGATGTGGTTGCATTATCGCCCATGACACAAACTGACAAGTTAACTAAATCGTTATAAAACGTTATTCGTGTTCATATAGATGCAATGCATGATTTATACGTTCAGTCAACATGCGGAAATCGTAACAAATGTCACCATGAGTTGTTATTTTTGACCTAAAATTATGTAAGAATCCGTATCAATCCGTATCACTAATCAGATCTTCCAGTTAACTGCCCTAAGCTATATTTTCGCGACGTTTTTTCGATGTGTATGTGTTTGGAATGTCATTCTGCACCACTCTCGCTAAAAAGAAGTCAGATATACACATATATATATATATATATATATATATATATATATATATATATATATATATATATATATATATATATATATTAAATGCGTTTTATATCAATTTAATGCCGTCGAGTCGACGTATATAAGCCGATGTCACGTGGCGCGAGCAGTTAGCGCAGCCCAGACACATCGGGGCATCAAACCCGGCTTGGTCAAAGGCGGTGTCTAGCGTGTGCATTGCGAAGTCGAAAAAAGAAACAATTAGCCATATTTAAACAAAGTATGCTTAAAACAAACATATCTGCATTATTATAGATTATAAATTAATGATGTAGCCTTAGTTTTGGGGACAAATTCGCAAATCGCAAGATATCGCCTTTGCGGTCGTGATCACGGGCGTCGATCGGTAGGGGACGGGGGGGGGGGGGGACGCGTCCCCCACTTTTCAGAGTGGGGGGACAGCATAGGAATTGTCCCCCCCACTTTTCAGTTCAGAAAAACTGCGAGCCATATAGCCTGACTCACCACTCCTCTCTCTTAAAAGCCGCTACATAGGACTAGTTGGACAATACACTCGCAATATGAAGTTCCGACCACCCATTAGAAAATCGACTAGATAAATTGCTTGGCTGGCCATAGCGCGCAACTTGATCTTACTTTATTAAATAATCATCATGCCGGGCTGCGGTGTAGCGCTTACATTTTTTCGGCGTTATAAACGTTCCGATTGACGTTTCTGCGCATGCGCGATAAATGTAAAATCATCAATGTGCAGCGAAACGACAAAGCATTTATGGTATATTTACTACGTGCTGCTCACTATGATTTATATAACCTCTCAGCAATGTTATTCATCGGAAATTAACACGAGGCAAACCAATTTTGAGGCATGTTTTAATAACATGCGCAAATCACGTGACTGTAGTGCGCCATAATCCGTGATAGTGATTAAAACAAACGTAATAGTTTAGACAACTGAACGAAATTTTAGACAACTCTTCACAGTAGTCATCACAGGAGAGTTAACGAACAGCCCGTGGCATTTATACCAAAAATGCTTTGCTATTTCGCTGCACATTGGTGATTTTAAATTTGTCGCGCATGCGCAGAAAGGCCAATAGGAAAGTATATAACTACCGGATAAATGTAACCCGCTGCCCGGGTCTATCAGTTTGCAACCTTGTGTTGATATTATTAATAGCCTCTAGCCATCAAGCACATTTAAAATGATGAAATTTGTGTTGCACTTTCACCCCTCGCTTGATGCTTAACGCCTACGGCGGCGGATTCCTACACTTTGTGTAACTTATTCCCATTTGAGTGATGACAAATTTCGTTGCCAAAATGTTGGATTGGAAAGTTCTACACAGGCACAGCATGGGCGTCGATCAGTGGGGGACGAGGGGGTCGCGGCCCCCACTTTTCGGCCTGAGGGGGTCAGCATAGGAAATGTCCTCACACTTTTTCAGTTCATAAAACAAATTTATAGGCATATATAGCGAGACTGATCACTCCCCTTTCTTAAAAACCCTACATCGGTGTAGTAAGTTTTTTGTTAAACATATGAGTTCAGATATAAACTTCCGACTATCTAGTGGAAAATCACTAGAACAATTGCTTGGCTGGCCGCAGCCCGCTGTCGCGCTTACATTTTAACGGTCGTTAAAAACGTTCCGATTGACGTTTCTGCGCCTGCGGAATAAACGTATAATCATCAATGTTCAGCGAAACAACAAAGCATTTTCGGTATAAATGCCACGGGCTGTTCGTTAACTCTCCTGTGGTGATTATTGCGAAGAGTTTCTTAAAATGTCGTTCAATGCAATAAAATATAACGTTTTTTTATAAACCACTGTCACGGAGTATGGCGCACTACAGTCACGTGATTTACGGTTGCTATAAAAATATGTCTCAAAACTTGTTTGTTCGTGTTAATTTGCGACAAATAACTTTGCTGAAAAGCTATATACATACTAACGAACAACCCGTAGTATTTATACCATAAATGCATTGTCTTTTCGCTGCACATTGATGATTTTACACATATCGCGCATGCGCAGAAACATCAATCGGAACCTTTATAACGCAGGAAAAATGTAAGCACTACACTGCAACTTGATCTTAGTCCAGTAAATATTCATCATGCCGGGCTCTGTCATTTTGCACCCTTGTGTTGATATATTAATAGTCATTAGCCATCAAGCACATTATAGATTATTACTTTTTGTTTGCCCTGTCACCCCTTGGATTGCAGCCTGGTCGCCCTGGTGGGTATTTATATCGCCTACGGCGGAACCTGCAGATTCCTGCACTTATGGTAATTTGATCTCATTTGAGTGATAACATATTTCTTTGCCAAAAGGTGGGACTGGGAATTCATACACAGGCACCCCTGTAACCTCTGCATCTTGTTAGTCTATGAATCAGGCAAGCTGTGATGGGTCCAAAGTGTACCCCCCAAATGTTCAGTGATTGGGGCGGTCCATGGCCCCTCTTCAAATACATGTTGCCAACATAACTATTATAAATAGCATAACATAAAGTTTTTTTATATTTTAGAATTAGCACCAAACCATCAATGAATTATGTTTTATGTGTACAATTAAGTAGTTCTTTCAAGTCATACACACACACACACATATATATATATATATATATATATATATATATACATATATATATATATACACATATATATACATATATATATATACATACATATACTATATATATATATATGACATATATGGCATATAATATATATATATATATATATATATATATATATATATATATATATATATATATATATATATATATATATAAATTAATATTATATACATACATATATGTATATATAAATTGGTCCCCCGTCCCCCCCCCCCCACTTTTAAAACCGGATCGACGCCCCTGGTCGTGATGCGTCTGGGAAGCGCTATGTATTGCCCACGCCCAGTGACATCGGCTTATTTACGTCGACTTGACATTAAATAGATACAAAATATAATTTAAAAAACAATCCGACTTCTTTAGCCGGTGTGAATGACATTCCAAACACATACACCTCGGAAAAAACCTGGTAAAACCGTTTTGAAAAGGCCCTAATACAAAAGTTACGAAGTTTTACTTCACTTCATTCTTCAACACGTCTAAACTGCGTACCGCAAAATAGACAGTGTCATCAAATGATAAAAACATTATTTCAAAAGTTTGCGCTTTATCGAAGTTTCACTGGCAAGCGTCAACATCTTGAAATCAGATATGCAGGCGATTTCGTTGAATTCGGCGTCGAGCTCCATTTCCTGCTTTTCATAATCGTCACGCCTGCCACGCGCCCGTTGAGCCACCTGGGTCCGTGTATATACCGTTTTTTCCTTTTTCGTTTTCAAATTTGCGAACGAAAAACGGATAACGAATTCGTTTTTCGTTTTCAAATTTCCGAACGAAAAACGAATTCCTTTTTCGTTTTTCGTTTTTAAAACTGAAGTAAGAAAAACGAAAAACGAATTCGTTTTTCGTTTTTCGTTTTTGCATTTAGGATGCTTCGGTCGCACTGCCACTTCGGGTGGCCGGTACAAATTGGTAGTTTCGGCGGGATACCTCGGTCGCACTGGCAGCGTTTTGAAAACAAACTCGCAGAAATTGCATGGGCGAAGTGGTATTTCTAAGTACCTACAGGTGAATATTGGTCGTTTCGGCGCTGTTTTTTATGTTTCAACAATTTAATAAACTTTACTCAGCCTCATATATGATAGATCGAAAGATGGATAAATCGAGAGTAGATGTATTTATTTTTTAACTGCAACTATGTGATGCAATAGTTATTTTAAATTTAGTTTGTAAAATATTTGACTTAGGAGGCCCCTATTATGACTAATAAATAGTTGCTATCTTAAGGGCCACTTTGGGTTTTAAATTAGCTATTTTTTATGTAATTATTGAATTCCATTGTCGGACCATTACGGATAGGTCAATTGTATTTAGGATCATGTATATTCCTGAATATTGTTTATTAACATTTGCTACTTTACGCATACTGTAAGAAGAGGATATGTGGTAAAAATATAATACGTTTTTGGCTTAATGTGTTGCTAGAGTTAGTGTTAATTCATAATTATTTTCCATATGTAGTAATTTACAACAGTAGAAGTATGTTTGCATCCGTGTGTAAAATGCTGCTTTACATAATGTATCAGTCTTTTTAAAATTGTGATTGGTATGTTTTGATTAAACAAATATAGGTATTGTTTATTGTGTGTGGCATACTATTCGTAATACTCTATTTTACAAATGTATATTATGTCCTGAATGTATGTATTCTGCTGTGTGCTGGCGTGAAATGATTATGCATATTTCTGGTTTGTTGTAAATTAGTGTGAGGCAATGTTATAGAATTATAGAGTGCACTTTATTTTCTGGTTTGAATAACATGCTCTAATTTAGTTATATGTCCAATAGTTCGAGAACATCTGTTTGCTATCTTTATCGATATGTTTAATCCAGTTTAAATGCGAGATTAATGTAAAGCACAGAATTTTAAACTGGTTAAATCTCTCAATATCTACACTGTCATTTGTTAATGTTACTTCATCAACCTATTTATTAGGCATTCTAAAAACAACTTTAGTGTTATTAATATTTTAATGATAATGTATAATAATAACACAAGTTTTATTGGCAACTACACTGAGTAGGATTGACATTATACAATAAAATACAATTAACGCATCTGTATGTAGTTTTAGCTATATGCTTATTAGAGGTCTTTATTAATGAAATATTCAATATTCACTGTGTTTCTGTCTTCTGTGAAGATTTTAATTGTACTTGTATCATCAA
>OZ024860.1:2046827-2114327 GCA_964017155.1 Oasisia sp. SBJ-2009
TATTATAAGTTAGCTTTACACAAAATACCGCTAGATGGCGCGCGAATATTTATTAACCTTACTGCATTCGCACGCGCGAATTAGTTTAATTAATTATAAATAATATAATAATAATTAGCTGCATCACTATGATCTGCAGAAAATTTTAAACGGCAAACTAAGGCAACGCTTTGGTGATATGGGTCTAATAGAGTTGATAAAAAATAACAATTTAATATACAAATATATAATGTTATTAGTTTATTTTATATAGCGCCAAATCCACAATTCTCTTCTATTCAACATACTGTTATTAAAGTATATACAATAATAAGACTGCTACCCACAGGTAATATTTAAAAATAAATATTAAAAATACATGTGTCTGCATAATTATCCAAAATTGCCTATTAGTTATAAAAGAAAAAGGAAATTACGTGTTTTTCAATGAAGTCACATTGTTTATTTTATCAATATTTCTATAAACATCCCGCGTGTACTGCGAGCATGCAAGCTTATATTACATAAGCGATGTTTTAACAATAATAACTAAAACAATAACATGTTAATATTACTGTTTTTAAATCCTTCTTTTTCTACCACCATAATATTTCCCATATATTCATATACCTTTTTACATTTTAGTGATTTATTGTTCCGATAATTAATAAAGTGTCTTTGTTCAAAAATAATAATTATTACATATCTGATGGTGGAAATGTCATTCATGAGTAGAACAAATAGCTTCAGTAATATGTTCTTATGCATAATGGTTGTGTATGTGCTGAATGAAAATTATTATTACGTCGTACTTATTTTACTACTTTAATTATTTATTACTATTAACCATACTTTTATATTCATTTATTACAATTGTTGTTATGTAATTTGTATGTTTATTTATGACTGATAAGTCAGCTTAGTTAATGATATAGAAACATGTATTTTCATTATTTATTTTTAAATAATATTATCTGTGGGTAGTTTTCTCTTTATTGTATTTTTAATAGCATTATTTTGTGAAGCGCCACAACAATTATGGATGTGGCGCTACATAAATAAAATATTATATTATAATAAAAAAAATTGTTTGTTTATTTAATATAGTGCCACATCCAATTTAAACTTGTTCATGGCGTTTTACATACATTAAAATGCTAAACAACAAATACACACCAGAAGAAAAAAAACATAAATATACTAGAAACATATATGAACAATTATAAAAATTAAATATCAATATAAAAATAATAAAACTTATAATTTCCTGCAAATCATAGTGATGATAATAATTAATTATTATTATTATATTATTTATAAGTAATTAAACTATTTCGCGCGTGTGAAGTAAAACAATTAAATATTCGCAGTCAGAAACGTGGCGTCTAGCGGTATTTTGTGTAAAGCTTTTAAAAGCGATTTTACTGTACCGCTGGGCGGCCGAACAAGTTGTACTCGAGGTCTGCGCGTTTTTGTGTGTGAATTTTCTTCGTTAGAGGAATGCAAGAGATTTTATTACATAACATAGTGTATGCATATGTATGTAAGATATGTGAGGAGAACTTTGGCGGCTGTTGGTGGTCGTTTTGATGGTTAGGTCAATCAATCAAATCGGGTCGTCTAGGATCCGAGCTGTGTCTGTGACTGTCCAAACGAATCCACCGAACCACTGTTTCAGTTCTGCTCGATTCATAGGTTAACAAGAAGACATCTTACTGATACTGTCTTTCACTGTACTATTACTATAAGCGTTTGAGGAACAGTGTGGCATATTGATGTCGTGATTTCGTTGTAAACCGACGTAAGGCAACTTTTAGCGTACCGCTTGGCTCTCTGTTATGACAGCTGAACCAGCAGACGACTCTCTGACGTATTACTTTTCCGAACTGCTGGGTTGTGATTGGTTGCAAGGTCCAAGATGGGCCGGTTCATGGTGTCGGTGATTTAGCTAGATTTTCCCACTTTAAGACCACTTTCACAGGTAACCACTAAGGTGAAAAATTGGATTGTAGATGCAAATGATTAGCTAGTGTAAACTCTTTTAGGTGCATAACACTAAACTGTTGCCTTTTTTTTCACTTTAAATAACCTCGCTTGGTCCTTGTCATAGTCATAGACATAGAAATATGATCATCATCATGATATTCTGCGACAGCGCGAGTTCATGGTCCATGGAGCCATGTGACGCTTTGCCTTAGTCTTAGACTTAGTGAGTGATATGATAAATTGCTCCGCAGAGAATTTATTAGGCTAATTAGCATGATTAGTGCGAATGATCCCTGAACTACAGAATAGTTTGGCCAGTGCAAATATTAAAATCTAATAAACATATAGTATATAAGTTGTAATACTCTTGTGAGTCTAATAAACGTATCAAGGTACATTTAAAAAAAATAAAAACCTTAATGCTTATTTGGCACTATAAATTTATTAGATGATGTGATTAGCACGACAGAACAACCTGTCTCCTGAAAATATATAAATCTAATAAATTTATATATTTTCAGGAGACAGGTTGTTCTGTCGTACTAATCATGGAGCGATTTATCTCAGTTACAGAGCAGCATGTGGCTCTGTCTAATAATTAAGTTTGTATTATTTGTAACAATAGTCGGGCTTCCTGTGAGCATACATTTTAGTCCCAACTGTTATAAAAATATATTTCTATCGTCTGATTAGGTGAATCAGTTAAGATTCATAATACTTATAAGCTTAAACTTATTATTAGTTTAAACTGCTGGCATGTCACTGATCGTAAATATATGTACATGCTGTGCAGACCCTCTCAAAGTCAAAGTTCAAATCAGTCGCTTGCAAGTGACCATACATGTTAAGTTTATAACTCGGCTTTGTCTCATACTCCTCGTATCAGTGCGAGTGACGCCTATGGGACCCGAGGGGCCATCCGTACTGGCGAGAGTGGTAGGCTGGGGCCCGGGGGGCCGACCTTCCGCAACACGAGTCGCTTCCGGTGAAGATCGACCGTCCCCTGGCCTACCGTCGTCCTGAGGCCCGGGTGCCGTACCGCTAGTGACTCGAGTCAGTCTCCTGGCCGGTACGACTGCCTCATTGACGAAAAGTCCGCCCGTCGTTTTCAAGTACGGGCGGACCATTTGCTTGTATTCTGGTAACTTTCTGTGACTTTTGATCGCTTCACGAGTCCTGCCCGACGTCAATCCAACAAACGCTTGGTTGATCGCGTAACATCCCCTGCGAACAAGCTTGCTCTCTTCTCTCGCCAACACGGCTGACTCCTCTGGATCCCATCTGCTCTTCCTGTGAGATCTCTCAACTTCTACTATCTCTGTAGCGCACCGCGCATGATAAATGTCTGGGTGAGCTGAGCGGGCGTGAATCGCTAGTCCCCGTTTGTTTTTGAACTGCTTTCCACAGTCCATGCACTTTCCTTCTCCTGGCACCAAGGGCGTGACGCCGGTTTTGGTTACGTTTCTCTCTGACACAGAGAGCGACTCCTGGGGGAGTCACCTTAATTTTTTCAATTGTGTTTGTAATCTGCGTTATACCGTTCGACGGGCTGATTGGGCCAGCCGACCGTTGAGTCGTTTTACGGACCCGATGGGCGAGTTTGTCGTCTGGGTCGGGCAAGAGAACCTTGCTACCGACCATTTGGGATGTCCAGGCGCAATCCATGCTAACGGCTCCCGTGGCCGAGAAAGAGTAGTGAGATTTCCTCGTGAAAGTCTCACCTTCGCGGGGCCCCTTTCCAAGTCCCGTCGACGCTCCTACAAGTGCCTCGCCGTCCGACGCTGGCAACGCCGCCCAACTACGTAGTTTGGGTTTAAGTTTACGTAAATCGGAGGGTCTCGGGGAAAAACGGTATTTTATACGTAAATCGGATTGAAAAACAAACTGTAATTACAACCAGTCACTGTGACTGGTTGTAATTACAGTTTGTTTTTCAATTTGCTACACAATACTAAATTATTTGGCGTTATATGTTGATAGATATTGACCAATTCCCCCCCATTGATGCATTTGTTTGACACTATACTTGACACCTAATAGTACTAGTAGGGTGACATTTTCAATAGTAGGGTAACAGTGTTTCCCCTGCTATATGATGAGTGAGTTGGGCCACTTCACTGTTTATCTAAGCCATCTCGCTCTAAATAGACCAGAATTGCCAACTCAGCTATTTCTTGCTATATACAAGTTTACATGATCCTATCTTGTAATCATGCATTTGCTTCCTCTCTATTTCCCAGGCAATAGGTTAAAACACCTTTCAAAATGCACCATTTTGAAGGTAGGTTTAGGCATAGCTTTATGTAGAGACCCGTCCACCCGTCATTAGGACGGGTAAAAACGAATATGGACGGGCAGAAATATGGGTGGACGGGTGTAGGATGGGTAAAAAATGTAGGAGCAAAAAAAACCATGGATATTGGTAGTTATGCCTTGAAAGTGAGTGTAAATGGTGTCATATGTGTGTTTGTAGCCCATTTCAGGTCATCAGGCATATCTGAAAGTTTGTCAACTAGCTTAACAGTTAACATCCATGTGTCCACCAAAACATGTGTGACTGGCAATAATTTTATCCTGCATAAAGCCCTGGGTTTAGGTGGCCATGCCCCCGGATGCACATAGTGCGCATCACGCATTCAGTGCCCGCTCATCCGATCCTACCACCTCACCTATCATTTTACTCGGGGAAACACTAGGGTTACGTTTTAATAAAATAAAAAAACATCACTCAGACACTATCATGCTTTCAGAATGGATCAGATCAGGATGAGGGAAATGATTGTTGAAATGAAAAGCCATAACTTCACTTTCTTCACGAGCACATTTAAAAAGTCTAATGTGGGGCACACATCTTGCACATTCCAAAAAGCAGGGGGTAGAAAATTCCAAATGTCTAGGGGCATATCCCCAGGACCCCCTGCAGCCGTCCATGTACTTGTGTGTTTTGTTGACAGGTGAGTGCAGCCATGACGAGTCTGCACAGGCCACTTATGGGTCTTCTGCACCAGCAGTTGAGTCCATCGCTTCTCAAACCTGAACATCAGATGGGGGACATTCTATCCTGTCAACAGTGTTTATTTCTGAAGCACGACAAACTCCCTACCCTGGGGAACTCTACTGCAATTACATAGGTCTTTGTAGCAGGACAGCTGACTAACTTCACAGCAAGGTGAGGCCAATCTTTTATCAGTTTAACTATGTACAACATGGTTGACTACAATAGAATGTGTTTATGTAGAAGGTTTATACTCATCTTTTATCAGCAAACATAATGTACTTCTAAATATTAATAAGAGTTATCATCATAACACCCGTAGGAAAAATTGCAGTTTCAAAATAAGATTTAGTAGGTATACAAAAAAGTAGAATGTCAGTGTAAGGGACCTAAGATGTGGAATGACCTGTGGAATTACCTGCTGTAATGTATTAGTGTGGGTATGCAGGTGTTGCAGTACCTCAGGTATTGCAATACCTCAGGGAGTTTGACGCCCCTACCATGCAGAGTTGTAAACCACTGCCTTGTGGTACTGGTTTTTGTCAGAACCGAAGGCTAAGGGAGCAAACCCTAACCAGAAAACCATGTCACTGTGGCAGCATCAAGGGCGGTTGATGTATGGAACTCCCAACATCTCTCGACCAGCCACTGCAGGGACAAATAGTTTGCGCCTGTCTTGACATGTTCTTGCCGGTGTGAGACCTCTATTTGTTCCCTGAGAGAATGTCGGTAGTAACTTGCAAAAGCCAGCAGCACTTCAACACTTTTCGCTAGCAGCTTCCATGAAATGTACAACTGCACGAAACTCCATGTACTGGATCGGCCGTCGCCCGGGTTACCAAGGACCGCACTGCTCGACCTCATCTTCCGTCGACAGTGGACAATCAGCTAGGAATAAGTAGACAAAGAAGACAACTACTGACAATTGAACAATGGAATGTCAGGACTCTCCTCGACCGAGAAGGAGCTAACCGACCAGAAAGACGTACGGCACTAGTAGCAATGGAACTTGCCAAATACAACATCGACATCGCCGCCCTATGTGAAACAAGGTTCTCAGAGTCTGGTAGTCTCAACGACTTGGAATACTCTTTCTTCTGGAGTGGCAAACCCGAAGGAGAAAGAAGGGAGGCCGGAGTGGACTACCGCATTATGATGAGGCGCGACTATACATAGAAAATTGTAAAATTATGCCAACTGGAATGGTTATGGACTTGTGGATTTATCACACAAACACCACAGTGAAGTGTCTATTTAGTAATAACAAAAAGTTTGTTTTGGGTGGCTGTAGGGGTGGGTCTTATTTCAATGGTATAGTATATTGACCCGTGGCTTGTTATCCATAGAAAACACCCCTACCCCCACCTAAAAACATTTATTTTATGGTAATGATCAAACTGATATTTACTGTGATGCTTGTATAATTCATAGTTCATACCCAGGCACATAACCACCCAAGTTGGATTTTTTTGCAATGTGTTATAAGCCATGGGTCAAAATACTATACTATCAAAATAGGAAACTCCCACTGTAAAGCATTTCATTCTGTATTTATCAAATGGATATTTACTGTGATGCTTGTATGAATCATAATTGTCACATAACCATAAAAATTGGCAATTATTTTTTTTACCATTTACTATTACAAACCATGGGTCAATATAATACCATAGAATAATGACTCCCCCCCACCTAAAAACATTTATTTTGTTGTAATTATCAAATGGATATTTACTCTGATGCTTGTATTGACGGGTCTCTACATAAAGCTATGAATATACTACCCCGGTATGTACTATAGAAATATGAACAATGTAAACATTTTCTCTGTAATTATCAAATGGATATTTCCTGTGATGCTTGTATGGATCATAATTGTCATATAACCATATAAATTGGCAATTATTGTTTTACAATTTACTACATGTAATATGAACCATGGGTCAATACTATACCATAGAAAAATGACCCCCCACCTAAAAACGTTTATTTTGTTGTAATTTTCAAATATTTATTGTGATGTTTGTAAGGTTCATACCCAGTGGTTACACATAATGTTTCCCATGAAATTAGACGTAAAATAGAATATTGATGTTGGTGCAAGTGTGCAACAAAACATACCTTATGCCTTAAGGAGACTTCAACTGGAAAACAGTACATGGTTTAACAATAACGAAGTTATTAATTAACAATGTATCAAAGTGCAATGCATAAATATAGACAAAAAAACATTACTCTCAATGTGATTACTACTCAAATACATTAAAAAAAATAAAGAAACACGGGGTAGGTAATTTTTCAATGAGGGGGACAATTTTCTATAGGGCGTGTAAGTCTCGTGCGTGAAAACGAGGCTGGGGACAATTGGGGGCAGAAGTCCACATTCTCCAGGTTAACGTATAGGACTTTGTT
Organism: Oasisia sp. SBJ-2009; assembly: GCA_964017155.1. Lineage (NCBI taxonomy): Eukaryota > Metazoa > Annelida > Polychaeta > Sabellida > Siboglinidae > Oasisia > Oasisia sp. SBJ-2009. The sequence continues at coordinate 2,054,200 of OZ024860.1, forward strand.
TTGTTTTTGGTTGTAATAATTGAACTGTTCCAGTCTCACTATTTCAGTTACACTGTCCGAAAGATTATTACAAGCAGAAGCAGTGGAACACTTTGCCGGTGACAATGCTCACGGAAATCATGAATATTAATCGATTGTTATGATGGTTGCCATGGTATCGCCAGCTTGTACTTTTTGGCGATCTTGACTAATAATGAAAAGTGCCATTTTTCGCGCAGTACAACCTGTTTGCGGCAAACGTATATATGTGTTATGATTATGTGCATTCAGACAACTTTTCAGATATAAGTGCTTATTGAAACCACAACGTACAGCTATGTAAAATGCAAAACCCGTAAAAAACACATAAGGCGATGATACGGCTTAAATTTGTGGGGGTGTCTATTATCTGCACTACATAAATCGCTATGTCTATGATAGTGTGGTAAACTCAATATTAAATCGGACATTTAAGATAAGAAAGGTATAACACAAGATATTTATGTCCTGATTTTCCTAATATTCATCATTAGTTGCACACATAACTGGGCAATTCCACGGTAACGGAATTACAATTCACAATATTTTTTGGTTTAAAATGGTTATATTTTCCCATTCAGCATGTATCTACAAAAGAAACTTAAACATGGTTTGAAGTCCACACTACACCCTATGAGTACCAGTGGTACCTGTTAAGAAATGTAAAATAATTACAAAATTATGGCTGTTTTTATTATGGTAACGGAATTACTCAGAGAATTTGGACATCAGTTTTTATTAAATGTCATGACATATCGTCTGAAATCTGCAATCTACCAGGGCCAACAACTAGCATTAATAAACAGACATATAACATGACCTTGTATTGGATAGAATTTTACTCATGATATATGTACTGTTTTTTATAGTGAACTGGTTTTGATCGGTAACGGAATTACATGCAATAGTAACGGAATTACGAGTCTGACTATTTTTGGAATAAAACATCAAATAATAATTGATGCTCATGTTTTCTTTTCTGCAAGATTACAGAACACCATAACTTCATGTTCTACTAAAAATAACAATTGTACTGGCCAATAATTGTACACACAGCACAGCGATGTATTTCACATTTAGCTCAAAATCAGTCGAAAGCAGTTATTGAACTCCAGTCCATCTGTGGGTCAGGGAGGATGTTAATGTCACAATCTTTATCAGTAGAGGCAGTCAATATATCTTCAACATCAGGCCACATAAATTTACATAGTTCAACACACTTCAACTAATTTGTCACCTTAGTTTTAAAAATCCGGGAAGACACTTTTTGCTTTTTTTTACAACCATCCACTTTAAGTTCAGACATTTTGGCAAGGTCTTTTCTGTATTCTCAAGTTTGATTCCCCATGCTGTTGTCTTCTTTGTCATCTTCATTATTTCAGTGTTTTAATTTTGAAGAAGTTCCTCGTGGATTATTATTTAACATGGTTTTGTATAACAGTCATAAACAATGTAATCGACTACCCTCTGACTCTTTGCAATTACTTAATGTTGGGAATTAGACTGATCTCATTCCAGTCATATGAGCTTTATCATTTTTAATTCAACCATGGCTTAGTTGATGCATCCATGTAAAATATTCTGACAGGTCCTGGCAGCAACTTTGTTAAACTTATTGGATGTGATCACGCGATATCACTCCAGAGAACAATTGGAGTTATAGTCTTAGACAATAAACCTTAGCCATGTGGTAAAGAAATACTGTGTAGAATTTCTTTGAAAGTCCATGAACACATTCTGCAACTGCTCTTTGATAGATAATCTGGCCTATCTTGTAGATTTATATGGATCACTGCTGCCATTCCGTGTAGTATCACGTTTTTTACAGATAGTACATGTTACAAATAGTGCATGTTTCTGAATCCATGGACAGTTTTCATAAAGTCCAAAGATTCCATTCATATTTAACTGAAACATTGTCCCAGTGCCTGTGCTGACCTCTAATGTACTTAGGTTCCATTATTAGTTTCTTATTATGATTTATTGTGCAAGGGGAAAAAACTTGTAATTCTTTTATTGTAATTCCGTTACCAAAATGTAATTCCGTTACCATGATTCCCGCAAGATGAGAAAAGACACACATAAATTGTGTACTCTCACCTATTCGTGGGTGTATCTAATAAGAACATTTCAAGTAACTGTTAATTTTGATCACTTGTTGGCTCTCAGGAAAACTTTATGTACTTTTTCGGTAACGGAATTACATAATAAATATATGAAAATGTGTGACTACCCATATCAAAATAAAGCTTATGCAGTACAAGTAGCTTTCTGAATTTTGAACATATACAGTATGAACTTTGAAAATCTATAAAACAAAGGTAAATTAGTTAAGAGTTAATGGTAAGATGGGAGGGGTTTCTGTTGGCCCTTGTTTTTCCATTAGTTTGACTGCTAAGAATTCACTCCAGTAGAAACGCAATTAAAAAAAATTGTGAACTGACGGCACAATTTTTTTACTTGGGCCTGAATTTTACGTATGTTTTACATCAGTGGTACAACTTTTACACTGTTTCAACAAGATTTAATTTTTAGCAGTCTGGGCTCTCCAATATGGAATTGCCCATTAGACAACTTGTCAGATATAAGTGCTTATCGAAACCACAAGGCACAGCAATGTAAAATGCAAATCCCGTAAGAATATTATTCTTGTGGCCATTCCCCAGTTTGTCTCGCTTAGCCCCAATAAGCTCCAGTCGCGCGGAGTCATGCCATGTATCGTGACCCAATTACAGGCCCTATAGGACTGTGCGTACTGGACATGTGGTCAGTGTTGTGTGTTCCGTATGTTGGTTGTGGGGTCTAATATAGCAATAGGTCTGTGCGTACTGGACATGTGGTCAGTGTTTTGTGTTCCGTATGTTGGTTGTGGGGTCTAATATAGCAATAGGTCTGTGCGTACTGGACATGTGGTCAGTATTGTGTGATCCGTATGTGGGAGCTGGCGTCTAATATAGCAATAGGTCTGTGCATACTGGACATGTGGTCAGTGTTGTATGATCCGTATATTGGTTGTGGGGTCTAATATAGCAATAGGTCTGTGCGTACTGGACATGTGGTCAGTGTTGTGTGATCTATATGTTGGTTGTGGGGTCTAATATAGCAATAAGTCTGTGCGTACTGGACATGTGGTCAGTGTTGTGTGATCCGTATTTGGGTGTTGGGGGTCTAATATAGCGATAGGTCTGTGCGTACTGGACATGTGGTCAGTGTTGTGTGATCCATATATGGTGTTGGGGTCTAATATAGCAATAGGCCTGTGCGTACTGGACATGTGGTTAGTGTTGTGTGATCCGTATTTGGGTGTTGGGGTCTAATATAGCGATAGGCCTGTTCGTATTGGACATGTGGTCAGTGTTGTATGATCCGTATGTGGGAGCTGGAGTCTAATATAGCAATAGGTCTGTGCGTACTGGACATGTGGTCAGTGTTGTGTGATCCGTAAGTTGGTTTTGTGGTCTAATATAGCGATAGGTTTGTGCGTACTGGACATGTGGTCAATGTTGTGTGATCTATATTTTGGTTGTGGGGTCTAATATAGCAATAAGTCTGTGCATACTGGATATGTGGTCAGTGTTGTGTGATCCGTATGTTGGTTGTGGGGTCTAATATAGCGATAGGTCTGTGCGTACTGGAGATGTGGTCAGTGTTGTGTGATCTGTATGTTGGTTGTGGGGTCTAATATGTCAATAGGACTGTACGTACTGGACATGTGGTCAGTGTTGTGTGTTCAGGATGTGGGTGTTGGGGTCTAATATAGCAATAGAACTGTGCGTACTGGACATGTGGTCAGTGTTGTGTGTTCCGTATGTGGGTATGGGGTCTAATATAGCAATAGGTCTGTGCGTACTGGACATGTGATCAGTGTTGTGTGTTCCGTATGTTGATTGTGGGGGTCTAATATAGCAATAGGACTGTGCGTACTGGACACGTGGTCAGTGTTGTGTGTTCCGTATGTGGGTGTTGGGGTCTAATATAGCAATAGGAATATGCGTACTGGACATGTGGTCAATGTTGTGTGTTCCGTATGTTGGTTGTGTGGTCTAATATAGCAATAGGTCTGTGCGTACTGGACATGTGGTCAGTGTTGTGTGATTCGTATGTTGGTTGTGTGGTCTAATATAGCAATAGGTCTGTGCATACTGGACATGTGGTCAGTGTTGTGTGATCCGTATGTGGGTTGTGGGGTCTAATATAGCAATAGGTCTGTGCGTACTGGACATGTGGTCAGTGTTGTGTGTTCTGTATGTGGGTGTTGGGGTCTAATATAGCAATAGGAATATGCGTACTGGACATGTGGTCAATGTTGTGTGTTCCGTATGTTGGTTGTGGGATCTAATATAGCGATAGGTCTGTGCGTACTGGACATGTGGTAAGTGTTGTGTGTTCCGTATGTGGGTGTTGGGGTCTAATATAGCAATAGGAATATGCGTACTGCCTACTGGACATGTGGTCAATGTTGTGTGTTCCGTATGTTGGTTGTGGGATCTAATATAGCGATAGGTCTGTGCGTACTGGACATGTGGTCAGTGTTGTGTGTTCCGTATGTGGGTGTTGGGGTCTAATATAGCAATAGGAATATGCGTACTGGACATGTGGTCAATGTTGTGTGTTCCGTATGTTGGTTGTGGGATCTAATATAGCGATAGGTCTGTGCGTACTGGACATGTGGTAAGTGTTGTGTGTTCCGTAAGTTGGTTGTGGGGTCTAATATAGCAATAGGTCTGTGCGTACTGGACATGTGGTCAGTGTTGTGTGTTCCTTATGTTGGTTGTGGGGTCTAATATAGCAATAGGTATATGCGTACTGGACATGTGGTCAGTGTTGTGTGTTCCGTATGTTGGTTGTGGGGTCTAATATAGCGATAGGTCTGTGCGTACTGGACATGTGGTCAGTGTTGTGTGTTCCGTACGTTGGTTGTGGGGTAACTGATGTATCTCATCACGGGTTGTAGTTTTGTGCTTTGACGTTGCAAGTTGCAACTGTTATATCAGAGAACTTGAATAGAGGACGTGATCTACACAGCTAAGCGATCTATACAGCTGTCCTGTGTTAGCCCAAGTTTGGGCTGTTTGGAGTAAACCAACTGTGACCTGAGCTATAAATAGATTATGCCTTGACATAGCAAGGTCCAGTATAGGTAGTTGTTGTAAGTGCTCTGCAGCTATTATTGTAACAGTGTTTAATTGGTCAGTTGAGTCCATAAACATGGACCTATTAGTGATTCAACAGTAAATCTAAGGCCACTCTAAATTCACCCCTATTAAAATGAAACATTAAAAAAAGATTAGGGTCAGGTTAAACAAAAATTATGTAGGGAAGATCGTGTAACTTAGTAAGCATTCTGCCTACCTGTGACTCAACACTTTTTCATTACAATCATAATGGCACCCACAAAATCGAGGTAAGAGAATGACATTTTAAACTGTCTTTCCTCACTATAATTGGAATTTCCAAATAGCAACTAAGATCTTTCTGTTATCAGCACAACTAGTATGTAATTTAATGCAGCAAACAGGAATGTTAATGGCATGTATACCTTGTCACTTGTCAAGTCTGTTGACAACCGACATAGTTTCGTTTTAGCTGTCGTTAACTGCAAAGCATTGGAATTAGTCAATATCCATGTATAAATTAGGGGTCCTCTCACTACTCAAATTACATCTTAATTGTAGAACTGCAGTATCCACACTACTGTAATAATTGTCTGACTAATAATGATATTGATAACAATACAGCTTTGGTATAAACCTTTTCTTTGAGTCAGTCGTGAGTGCCTCAAATTTAAAAGTAGGTCAGACGGCTTCATATCATGAACTGTATAATAAATGGTTCACCATAATAAATTATGTAAGTAAAATTTAAAGTATACCTGACTCGGAAAGGATTAATAAACATGCCAGTTCATGAGTAACGAAAACAAATAATTAGTTTTATATCACTTGTATCTCTCAACAATTACCGATGGCTGCATGACTAGAAATATGAAAATTAATTTATAATTGTATTGTTTTTGCACGGTTATAAGTATAATCATACCAGTTCATTGCAAGACCTATACTATTAGCAAAATGTATTTAACAAGATTTAACAAGATTGCCACCTAGAGAATCAACTCTAGATGGCAGGTGGACAAGGAAGCCGTTTGGCTTATCGAGAGTCCAACCTATCTATCTAGGTATATTTGGAATTCTATAGAATTTATTCTAGGAAATATAACAGGACTTTTATGCAGACTGCTATAGAATAATTTACACAATTATATTACAGGAAAATACCAGAAGCTTATAGAATATTCTTTATAATTATACAGATGCAAAATTGCTGTGGATTTTCAATAGAATTCTGTCGATTTCTTTTCTGCAAAATCCTGCAGAATATTGGGCATATATTATATCAAATTTTGTTTAGTAATTGTTGTAATCTTTAAGCAGCATTTTATTGGACATACAAACGGCTAATCTTCACAAATTGGGGTGTAACATAATACACATAAACGTTGCCGAATTGTATGATGTAATTATGAACTGTGCATGATATGTGTACAATACCGTTATAACGTTTTTGTCATTTCCTACAACGTTTGAATAGGGCTGTTATTGAAACTTCCACAGCATATTTAACATCCATTGAAAGATGTTACCAATCAGAATTACATGTTTACCACAACCCTAATGGAAAAACAAAAAATCACAGTAACACAAATACCAGCAGCACGTGTGTGGTAAAGCACGATAGAGTATAATTTTTGTCAGATCAGCAAAATTAAACATGCTATTTTGGTTTGCGGTATTTGGCCACATACTGCAGGAAAGAGTGCGGCTATTCTGCAGTCGGTGTGGGATTCCCACATGACGAGAGAATCACAATATCTGATTGTTATGTATGTCAGATAAGTCTACAAAATCACTAGAACTCAAATTTACATATAAATGAATAGATGCAAACAAATGTTATATGTTCTTATGTATTTGTCAGTATTGTCATTTCATTGTTTCAATTTGTACACATGTCTTATAGATAGATTTACACATAACATAGAGACAAACATCGTATTGAATGAATACAAATATAATAATGTATAATAATCCGAGTAGCTCCTGTGATAGCGACTTTTTAGTCTTAGCAGGAGTCACTGACCCCAATTTCATATGTATTCTTAATTACTTATGGTGACATTTGTTCATGTGCGTATTATTGCTATTATTTAATGTAAGTGTTTTGGGGTCAGAAATAAACATCTTGTTCTTGTTCTTGTTCTTGTTCTTGTTCTTGTTCTTGTTCTTGTTCTTGTTCTTGTTCTTGTTCTTGTTCTTGTTCTTGTTCTTGTTCTTGTTCTGGTATCGTTAGATGTTGTTGGCTGTTATTTTTAATGTGTTGTGAAGTGGTTCAAGCGGATGTATAATGCCCTGCCCCAACTGCCAATCAACCATTTGCCCAAATTACTCCAGCCATCAATCAAAAGTGTACAACCTTAAAAAAGATGTAAATTATAAATGTTTGTGAATTCCTTGTCATGTCCTAATTGTTCAGATAACAAACTAAACTTAATATCAATAAGTTCTAAAAGGACTGATTGATATTGTGTTTGTTCACTTTGTGCTCGTTGCTTCTGGCTTTTATCTCACTGCCCTGTATTGGTGTTTCAGAGTACACACAAATGCATCAACGACACTTGGTCCAATTGGTAAGTTTGTTTGAAACTAATTAACTGTTTTAACACTACAGTATCATTTGGGTAATCAATCATGAGACTACACTAGCAAATATAAGATATGCATTTACATGAATATTTACTTCTACTTTTGTCATTTAATAATAGTTTAGCAACGAGAAAGTTTGTGTAGGCTGTTAAGCAGTCATACCCTTGTACTTTCTTTATGATTGTTGAGTACTGTTGATGAGATGAACAGATCTGATGATTATGTGAATGCATGCAAGCATTGTATGTGTAGAAGTTGCCTTGCTTTATGTTTTGACAAAAGACATGGATATCTTGCATTTCTATAACAGAAATTTTTTTTTAATCTCAAACAATGTTCAGCTTTTTCTACCAATCTCTGTTATTTTGGATTCCTAATATGTTCCAAATTGTTTACAAGTTACTTAAACTTTGAGGTTGAAACACAAAAGTGAATTTTGTAAACCAACAAAATTAAAAGGAAACAAAAAGAAACAAAAGTCAATGCTTTGGTGATATGGGCCTATTAGAGTTAATTAATAAAAAGTAACAACTTTGAACAACAATAATTTTTTGACGTCAGCGTTTTACCAGAAAAGAAATTTAGAACACATAGGCATGGAAAGTCTATGGACTACGCCATTTTAGACGAAATGACGAAGCCTAACCATGAAAACAACCAACAACAGCTCCCAAACTTCTCACATATCTTACATACATATATATATATATACACTACAAATCTCGATGGACGGCAACTCAACATCTTCGGCTACACACAGCTCGGTGGTTACCGTAAAATCTATATGAAAATTTACACAAAATACTGTTAGATGGCACATTTGTACAGGCGAATATTGATAAACGTACTTTTAATTAGTTTAATTAATTATTTTATACAGTTGCGCCTCATCATAACCCGCCTCGTTATAATGCGTTTAATAACGCAGTCATTTGTGGACCCCGAATTTCTGCCGTCAGGAGAAAAATGGGCACTACAACTAACAATAACGCTGTAATTAACTGTCACTTATTTTAACAAGTCCTCATGCTTGTCTTGTACAGGTGTAACTAGAAGCAATTTAATGATTTAAATGAAATTTAACACAGAAGTACAACTGCTTTGCTGAGTTCATTGTTTGTTGTGCCCCTGGCTTCTGCTTTGCCGTTGGCTTCGCGGCACCAATCTGATCGTTTTTCTAACTGATCTATTGTGTAACTAGCACTTGTTTCTGTGGTGATTTCTTAAGCGTTTGTTTAAAATGTGACCAATTCCTTTTATTGCGTTTAATTAACTTTAGGCACAATAAATTTGGTTCAAAGCATTGTTTACGCTGATATCAATCGCATTTGGCTCCTGCCAGTTTGCAGTGCTTCTGCAAACAGGCTCCTTCGCCGGCTTGTAAATGGCAATTAAATTCCTTACGAATCGGGCGGTGACGAACAATATGATACTGAAATGGCACACTAACAGTTATGTTATGTTTTCACTATGTCTACGAAAAAACATTTACTTGTGCGCAAATATAAGAATTCGTCAACTGTGTATGAACGACAGAAGCCTCGAACCACAGTGAATTGCATTATAAATTGGCATGGTAAATGTGCAATCTAAATTGATATTATAGGATTTATTGAAAGATGAAATCAAGCCAATGGTGAGCGCAACTAGTATAGGTATTAATATTTGGCCGACTTCGGCAACATGTCAATTCATTTGGGGAGGTTTCAAATTGGAAATCGGTTTTGAGTGGAGTACCATAGGGATCAGTATTGGGACCTATTTTATTCTTAATATATATATCAATGATTTGGATGATGACATAACAAGCAAGGTGTTGAAGTTTGCGGAAAATTAAAAATGATGCAGATAGACAGCATTTACAAGATGATCTTAATAAGTTGATAGAATGTTCTGAGAAATGGCAAATGCTGTTTAATTTTGGAAAGTGTAAGTTCCTCCACACAGGACATGGGAATGAAGATGCACAATATACAATGGGTGGTACTGTACTAAATACTACTGTAAAGGAAAAAGTCTTAGAGTTAACTATTAGTGCTGACATGAAGGTATCAGAGCAGTGTGGAATTGCAGCAGCGAAGGGAAACCAAATTCTTGGATTAATTAGGCAAAATATAGTGTACAAAGAAAAAGAACTAATAATACCGCTGTATAAAACAATAGTTTTAAAAAGCCTCATTTAGAATATTGTATACAAGCATGGAGGCCATATCGCAAGAAGGATATTGATATGCTAGAAAGTGTACAAAGGAGAGCAAAAAAAAATGATACAAAAACTCAGGAATATTAGTTATGAAATGCGTCTAAAAGAATGTGGTCTAACAACACTAGAAACCAGAAGATTGAGAGGTGATCAGATTGAGGTTTTTTAAATATTGAATGGGTATGAAAATATTGACAGAAATATCTTTTTCACAGTCAAGGAAGAGAGAAGGACTAGAGGACATGGAGTTACATTAGCAAAGAAGCAGTGTAGACTAGATATTAGAAAACTTTCATTTTCACAAAGAATAGTAAACGAATGGAACAGATTATCAGCTGATTGTGTAGGTGCTAGTAATGTTAATATATATTTAAAAATAAAATCGATATATACCTAAGACGGGCAGGGTATACTTAGATAGATAGGTTGGACTCTCGATAAGCCAAATGGCTTCGTTGTCCAACTGCTATCTACAGTTGAATCTCTAGGCAGCAATCTTGTTAAATCTTGTTAAATTTGTGCGTTTCGGCTACTGAGTTCAAGGTTATTTTAGACCGTGACAGCAGTAATGTATGATCCCTCAGATAACATCGCCAGACGAGGTGTGTTGGCTCTGAATTTATTTCAAAACTGTACACCATTCACAAATTTTACTCAGTTCAACATTCAACATTTATATTGGTTGTCAACACGTGGCACCCCTGGCAGAAAATAATGTATAACGCACCTCATTTATAACGCGGTTCCATTTTGTGGATCCCAACTACTGTGTTATACTGAGGTGTGGTTTATTTGGTGACCTTTCGTCCATGATTTAGTGAAAATGCGCACTGAAAATAATGTGTCGGCGCCTCTCACGGCACACTCTACGGATGTCGCCGACATAGATTGCAGCAAATCAAAACCCTGCTCTTGTAAATATGTTGGGATACTCATTATTTATAGTCAATTAGAAAATATGTTGGTTTGTCCAGCAGATGTAACAACAAATCGATGACACTTGTAAGAGAAATGAAAGTTACAACGAATGTAGGGCCTAAGGCATGTTGATCACTCATGTTATTGCCCGAAGTATGATATGATTTATAAATACGAAAATTACATTTTGATGTTGCATTGGTTTTTAACAATATTTCTATAACTGATGCGATGTTTTTTTTAAACAATAATAACTATAAAATAATAACACTAATTTGTAATACAACAAACCCTTTTCCTACCACCATATAATTCACATTCTGCTTAAAGTTCAGTGATTTATTGTTTAGATAATTAATAAAGTGTTTTGTCCAACATTATTATTACATATCTGGTGGTGGAAATATCATCCATAAGTAGAAAGTATATAAAAGCTTGAGTAATATTTTATTATGCATAATATGTGTGTGTGTGTGATGAATGAAAATGATTGTTACATCATAATTATTTTAATTATTTATTAGTATTAACCATACCTATACATTCATTTATCACTATTGTTATAACATTTGTATGGTAATTATTTAATTATATAGACACATGTATTTTTACTATTTATTTTTAAATATTACCTATGGGTAGTATTCTTCTTATTGTATAAATTTGTAATAGCAGTATGTTGTGAAGCGCCACAAACAATTATGGATATAGCGCTACATGAAATAAAATATTATACTGTAATAAAACTTATAATTTCCTGCAGGTCATAGTGATGATAATAATTAGTTCATCATCATCATCATTGTGCAGCCATAGTGTCCCGTGGTTGGGCGAAGGCTGCGTCCACATCTGCCTATTTTGTGCCAGATGGTATCCTTCCAGTAGTTGTCAAGTTCGTCTCCAACGTCTCACCGGTCTTTTCCTTTCACAAGGTTTCCAGTTGGTGACACACAGTGTCCATCGGTTATCTCGTGTCCTGCTGACGTGCCCTGCCCAGGTCCACTTCCGTCTTCTGACTTGTTCAATCACGTCTGTGACCTTGGTTTTTTCTCTTACCCAGATGTTTGTTTTTCTGTCCTGGTATGTGATGTTTAACATAGTCCTTTCCATCTTTGTTTGTGCGGCTGCTAGCTTGTTCTTTGTACGGGTGGTGAGTGCCCATGTTTCCGCGCCGTATGTCAGTGCTGGAAGTACGCATGAGTTGTAGATTTATCTCTTCAAGCATGTTCCAATGTTACCCTTGAATATGTCGCGGTGCTTGCCGAATGCTGTCCATCCGGCCGTGATTCTTCTTTCAATCTCCTTGTCTTGGTTTTTGTCTGTGATGCTATATCTCTGTCCCAGGTAGATGTAGCATTCAATGTTCTCGATCTATCTGAGAGTTGTTGACATATATTAGTGTGTCAGTTTTCATCATCACCTTTGTCTTCGTCTTGTTCATCTTCAGACCCTGATGGTAACTTTCATCAGCTAATTCCTGTAGCATTTGTTGTAGCTCATGTGGTGTATTAACGCATATGAGTATGTCGTCGGCGAAGCGAAGATGACTAAGATATTCGCCATCTATCTTCAAGCCTCTGTTTTCCCAAATCAGTCGTCGGAATATGCTTTCGAGTGCTACCATGAACAGCTGGGGCAATATGGTATCTGCCTATTGTACACCTCTCCTGATGTTGATCTTGGTGCTTTGTTTGTATCTTTCTTTATATAGGTGGACTGTCATCGAGCTGTTGGTATAGATTTCCTTCAGGAGTTCGATGTACACATCTTCTATCCCCTGTTCTTGAAGCAAGGTCAGTACTGCTAGTGTTTGCACTGAGTCGAAGGCTTTCTCGTAGTCGACGAATGCGATGCGGGAGTGGGATATTATATTCTGTACACTTCTTCGGTTGGTTTACGACGTGGAAGTGGTCTGTCATTGAGTATCCGCTTCTGAGTCCAGCTTGCTCTCGTGGCTGGTTTTCGTAGAGTGTCTTTTCTAGCCTTTTCATTAGTACTTTCGTGAGTACTTTATAGATGTTTGATAGTAGACATATCGGTGTAATTCTTGAGGTCTTTCTTATTTCCCTTCTTGAAAATTATCATCATCTTAGCATTCTTCCACGCTGTGGGTATTCGTCTTTCTGATAAGCATTTAGTGTACAGCGTGGCAAGTGTCTTCGAGATGGTATCTTCTCCTGCTTTCAATGTCTCGATGTTTATATGGTCGTTGCCTGGTGTAGTGCAATTCTTCATACCTCATAGTGCTGCTTCCACCTCCCTTGATGTTATCTCTGGTACCTCTTTGGGGTCCGTGTGTATTATGGTATTCTGTTCGCTGTCGTATAGTTCGGTGTAGAATTCTTCTATTCGTTCTATGATCTTATCTTGATCATGGATTTCTCTACCTGCTTATCCAGGAGTGTGATCAGTCTGTCTTGGCCTAGCATCTGCGTTCTTCTGACTTTTTTCAGGCTCTTTGATGCCATGATCGTTTCTCATATGATCTCATGGTTGTATTTCCTGATGTCCTCTCTGGCTTTCTTTTTGATGGTCTTGCATATTTCTGCATACTCTATTCGTTGTTTATTGTCGCCGTTTTCCGCCAATCTCGTCGTTTTGTCATCAGGGCTCGGGTTGGTGATGATATCCTCTATTGATGTGGCTTGTTAAATGTCTTAACCACTCTTAACGTGCTCTGTTGGATCATGTCTGTGATGGTTTCGCTCATGGTGTCGATACCGTCTAGTTCTTGTAGGGTCTCGAATCAGTTTCTCAATTCAAGTTGGAAGGTCTCTTTGTCATCAATTTGTTTTCCTTTCCACCTCTACCTCCAGTTTGATGATGTTGCTCATAACCAGTCTGTGGTCACTTCCAATGTTGACTTGGTTGATGACTGTTACGTCTGTGACGATGTCTGGCCTGTTTGTTAGGATGTAGTCAATTTTGGTCTTTGTTACACCGTTTGGGCTTTTCCATGTCCATCTCCTCCCTGCTTTCTTCTGGAACATGGTATTCATGATGTTTTACTTTCTTGATGTTGCCCATTCTACCAAGGTGTTGCCTCTTTCGTTTCTCAATCCGAGCCCAAATCGGCCCGTTGCCATTTCCATAGTGTAGTGGTTTGGTTGGTTTCCCTAAAGTCTCATCGACATCGTTGTAGAAGTTATTGATGTCTTCGTCGGAGTATGATGTTGTTGGTACATATACTTGCACTTCTTGAGTTTGTAGCACTTAGTTATGCACAGAACAAGTTCTGCTACTCTGGAACTGATGCTGTTTACCCTCACTAAGTGGTCTTTCCATTTCCTGTTTATGAGAAAGCCTACTCCTGCTTGGCTGTTGTTTGACTTAGAATGGCATAGTAGGTGGCCACCTTGTAACGTGGTGAAACATTCCTCTGGTCTTCTCACTTTATATATACCTATTATATCCCATACCAACCTGGTTTCCCTAAGTTCTTCTTCAAGTTCTTGTATGTGTTCATCTCTTAGGAGAGTTCTGACGTTGTAAGTCGCTATCTTTAGTCTACTTACCCTCTTTTGGCGGCTCTTTTTGGCCCAGAGATTCTTAGCACCCCCTGCACGTAGCACTAGTTGACCAGATCCGCCTCCTTGGTCATGGACTCTATCGGTGTCGCTGGGAGCTGGGTGCCATGGCTTTGTAGTGTTTTGCATGCTGGTGTTGTTGGCCTACCCTTCCATGCTGGCCAATGCGGGTTGGAATGGGCAGGCAATATAGGGTGAACGAAATTGCCCAAGTGTCGACATGGTGGCTGTATCAGTACCGAACAACTGATTCGAACCTCGGTCCCTCCAGTCGGGAGTCCGGCACTCTAACCACTCGGCCACCGCACCCTATAGTTATTATATTACATATAAATATATATATAGTTATTATATTACATATAAATATAAAAAACATAAATAATTAAACTATTTCGTGTGGGCAAATACAGCAAGTAAAGTTTGTAAATATTCCTGCACACAAACATGCCATCTAAATGTATTTTGTGTAAAGCCAACTTATACAGTGATTTTACGGTAACCATTTAGGCTTGGGCAAGGATTTTTCACTCAAATTAACCATATGGCTGCATGACTTACACATAGAAATATTAACCGTTGTGGAATACAATTTATATGCATAAAAATGTCATTATGTTATGTCTTTGTATACTAAATTTTGTTCTTGTTCCTAAAATATAACGCGTTCAGTAGCATTTTAAAACAACCCCCTACTCAACAAAAATCGGCCTGTTGCGACACGCTGCCTGTGCTAAGATGCTATGTTGTTACGCTAGCGCGAGCGCCTCATCGCGTTTACCATCAGGTTGAAAATGTAAGCGTAAAATAGGCTTTCTTCTCAAACATTGCGCCGCGTCAATATTTGACCAATTCAATCAGAATAAAGCTTATTTTGAAGAAATTATTGCTCTATCGATTGGTGGTACACACTACGCTGAACTAATAAGCAATCGTCCGCTAAAATGCAATTAAACATGACAACTTATGTCATGGTCGTATTTCGTGAGCAACGTCGCCGTTCCGCATCAGATCGCGTAGTGTGTGGTACCATTCGTTCCGGCGTGAAATTTGCTATCCAGTACATATCATTTTATGAATATAACATTTTATTTGTGGGGGCGCACGCCTTTGAAAGCTGGTGGTACTTTTTCCCCGAGTCGCGACACGTCGAGTCTTCGGCAGATCGCCGCACGCGTTAGTAGTAAGTAAGTCGCTAATGTCGTATTCCACGCGTATGTTAGCAATTTCTAAACATCACGGCACATAACGGCTACCAATTGTCTCATGGTCAACGTATTGCATTTTATTGATAATTTATAGCGAATAATTCGTCTATTTGCCTGTTGCTAAATCTATGGGTTTGCCCTTGCAACGAAATAGGCTGACCTAGATATCAACAGCACGGTGGGCGCCAGGACTAGTCGATCTTTGTTGTGAGGGGTGTCAAGGTAGCTGTCGAAGCTCGCCGTTTACTTGAGAAACGATCTTTGTGAACATATTTTTCACGTCGTGTTATTTTACTCGTATTATAGATGACAACTATTTCAACTGTAGTGTCCACACAACAGTAATTGATACGAAATTCGGCATAATGCGCCGCTATTTCAGCTAGACCAACGACCATACGCCGCTGCAATGTCTGCGCCGTTGTGATAAAGCCGACTTTCTACTTGTATTCGTGCAACACATGGATTATTACATTTACAATGCCTCTGAAATAGTAATTTTATTTAAAAAAAGCAGAGACAAGAAATAACAATTCTTGGAGACGAATTGATTGACCTAGCGTCGTAATTCCATAACATTACAGTTTTTATATCTTTTTGTGTTAATATTATAATTACGTATGTTGTCAAATCATTTTGAAATTCATTCACCCACATGATGGAATGTACTTCGGAATTTATCAATATTACATATAACAATATTTGTTATTAAACTGATTAGTAGTTCAACTTAACACCAATTATTTTATAAATATGTGTTATTATAATCTTATAATACTTTTATTACATTTGGTCATATATGACAAAATATGTAATCAAATAATATACATATATATATATATATACATATATATATATATATATACATATATATATATATATATATATATATATATATATATAAATATATATAGCATTGGACGCATTCGTCGTTATTTAGAACAAGGACACACAAAACAGCTAGTGCATGCCCTTGTCATATCACGAATTGACTGTTGCAACAGCCTCCTGAATGGACTGTCAGTGGCGGTAGTTGAAAAACTACAACGCGTCCAAAATGCTTGTGCTCGTGTTATATACTAATTCGACCAAAACGAGACCATGTCACGCCCATGCTCTCACATTCAAGACCCTACTTCTCACCTTTAAATGCCTCCATGGTCTTGCACCTACATACTTATCAGCACTTCTCTCTCCCTATTGCCCGACACGAAGTCTGCGGTCTTCTGACCAGTTACAACTTAATCAGCCCACTTCCCGAACTAAACTTGGCGAACGATCCTTCTCTTGTGCAGCTCCAAGGGCATGGAACCAACTACCCATTGCTGTGCGACAATGTACGACTGTGAATCATTTCAAAGTAGCACTCAAGACGCATCTGTTTACAGCTTACTATTTTGACAGTCTGTGATCACAGTTAATCAGTCAACGATTCATACATTTATTTTAATTAACATATTCATTTAATTAGCATATATTTATACTATTTTATTTTATTTACTATTTACAACATATTTATACTATTTTACTTATTTATTCATTTTTAATATAGTGTGTAGTTGTGTGCCAATTTAAGTCTGTATTTTAAAGCAACATATTTGTTTTATTAGTATATCCTCATTTTATCAAAGTAGTATTGTATTAACGTTTTAGTATTATTATTATTTATATATATATATATATATATATATATTATTATTATGTTATTAGTATGTATTTTTAGTATCATTATTTTAGGAATAATCATTGTAAAGCGCCCCAGAACAATTATTTGGATGGGGCGCTATATAAGAAATAAACTATTATTATTATTATTATTAATTTTAGAAGAACTCTTATTTCACGTAAACAACACAATTATATAGTCTATGTGAAAATCATGCAGTAGATATACATAACAACAATACCTGTGCTAAATTAAAAGTTTGTAACTTTAATATATGTTTGGCTAGAGCATGGCCAAAATACACCTAATTTTCACTGTCATGGCGGCCATATTGGATACCTAATTTGCATAATTTATGCAAAAAATGAGAAATAGCTCAATTCTATTGAAAACTAGTTACATGCCAAATTTGGTTGATCTGTGTTGAAAAGTAATGATTTTTGTTTGAATCTATACTACCTACCTTGAAGTTTTGACATTTTCCCCCGAGGTAATCGGGGAAAAAAGTAAAACGTCATATAAAACCCAAATGACATGACATGACTGAATGAAACTTGTTTTACTATCCGAATATAATATGTATCTTTCACAAATTCATATTTTTATCGCTTTTAGTGACTTTTTCAATGTTGTGCTTGTCTCTTGCCAAGTGTCAATTTGCTAAAATTATTCTAGTAATAAGTTAAAAAGTTGTGTTAAGTCAAAAATGACATTTTATAATAAATTCTTTACCCAGGCCTAAACCATTGAGCTGTGTGTAGCCGAAGATGTCGATGTCCATCAAGATTTGCGCGTTTGTTTTGTGAATTTTCTTCATTAGAGGAATGCAAGTGAATGTTTTGTAACATAATGTATGTATGTGAGAAGTCGGCCATGGTGGCGGTGGTGTTGTATTAACTCTTAGGTGCATAACACCAAACCACTGACTGTCTTTGCCCTGTAATGTATTGCCAGATAGTTTCCTTGTTCATTCTAGGTGGCTATAACTACATCATTCAGATGTTAATAAAATTCAAGAACAGTACAATGCATACCTGCTGTTTCAATACTCTACGTCAAGATGTAACAGGTATTTATTGCACATGTCAGTGAGGACATGCTGTAGGTTATGAGAAATTTTGTATTTCATTCAATTCGTATATATTATCGAATACCATTTTTAATTGTAATATAAATCAAATGGAACATCTCAGAAGTTTTGAATAATAATCGAATATCAGGTCGTATACAGATATTCAATGGATTTAAATTCGATTAGAATTGAGGGCATACCATATGAACTGACCATTGGGGTATTTAAGCACTAAATCTATGTGGCTGTTCATGTTCATGATTTTGTAAACTCACTCAAAAGATAATCATGTGAAGGGACAAAGAAATTTGCTGTGTTACAGTTGTCATAGGTAAATATTCAAAAGATGTTTATTTACAAGGTAGAGTTTTTCAAATGTTATTAATCTGATCATGGTAAACACTCAGATATTCAGTTCTTTAAATACAAATCAAATTTCTTCCTAATTTTGTGATGTTTGGCTATTCATTTAAATTGTTTTAAATGAAACCTTCAACATGCTTTATGAAGAATGGTATACAAAATTACTGTTTCTGGCTTTCTGAAAATGGTAAAGAAGAATTGCATTGAAATTATTATAAGCCGGTTATTTTGTTAGCCTGTCGTTGCATGTGTTAATGGTTTACCAAAATTAAACTTACCCGTCATAATTAGATTGAAGAAATTAAATGGATTTGTGGTAGTGCTGGTTCGATACCAAAAATATCGAAGTATCGCGATACTTGCGAAAGTTCGATACCGATATTTAGTGGTATCGCGATACTTCGATATTTTTGGTATCGAACGCCCACTATTCGATACCTTCGATACCTTCGATACCTTCGATACCTACGATACCTTCGATACCTTCGATACCTTCGATACCTTCGATACCTTCGATACCTTCGATACCTTCGATCCCTCTTAGATACCTTCGATACCTTCGATACCTTCGATACCTTCGATACCTTCGATATTTCGATACTCGACACCGAGTCCGAGTCCATTCGACGAAGTCGATGCGAAGGCGCAACATCGTTGTTGGTGACGACGTTGTTTACGGGAGCTATCAGTACAGTGCTTCGTAGCCTAAATTGACTTAGGCGTGGTTGTTTAAAAAATAATATAACATAAAATGTGAATTGTTTTCTAAAACTTTATTGTAGAATTAGTCTCTAGAATAACTGTTTTCTGTGTGCTATCTTAGCGTAGGTCAGACTTCACTTAGCCTCGTTACCCAAACCAAAGTTCGTATGTGACGCTCTCGTTTGGTGGCAGTACCATGCCATCTTTCTCCCTACTTTATTTACGGTTACGCGTACAAAAACACACATCCTATAGTATTTGTATAGAGTGTTTATTGCACGCACTAGTATTTATGAAACTAGTTTAATAATAATATTATTAATATAAATATTTATTCGAGCGCGATGCGGAGGTTATGTTTATCCGGGTTCCGTTTGGTGGCGCCACCATTTGTCGTACACGATGCCCACAACCAAGGCGAACGACAACAAGTCGCAACGTTCATCGCTAATAATTTGGCAGTTTTCCAACAAAGAGTGTCTGCTGTGCTAGAGGCATCTCAAAGATAGCGGGGGAAATACATCGAATTTGACGAAACATGTCACCATTCAAGAAGCTATCAAAACGTGATGATCAATTTTCATCGTATGGGCTATGCCGGCGTCGTCGACGTCGTGGACAACGTCGCATTGCCATTGACTCGAGAACGTATTCTATCGAAATATTCGACAGTGAGCGAGCAATGGACATCTAGTTACAGTCGAAGCGAATCGCCATCGGTTGCCGAATCTACTAAGTAACTGCGGCAAACATCGCCAAGAAGTGACATACACGACGTGACTGATTAACGATGACGATGTGCTTACTGCATCTACTGTCACTCACTGTGACACTGCCAGTCACTGGCACTGGCCAAACAGATTCACCACTGGCAGAGCCATAGGCAGAGGAAGAAACTGACCGGTTCTTGAAAACAGTTGCAAAAACATTATGGGGCTTGTTAATTGTACTTGATAACGTGGTAATTTAAGTTTTATATAAAAAAATGGTGTGAACTGGGAAGTGCAATTGTAATTTTTATTAATATATGTTAAATCACAGTTATCTTTACGATACAATTAATTATAAAACAGTTATAACAGTGAGTGTGCAGCTGTGCAGGCAGTGGCACTATAATAAGTGATAGGTGTATTTATATTTAATATAATAATAACATATTATTTGTATGTTATGTTTTAGCTGTATTTGTTGATGGTCACTTTAGGAAACACATTGAATTGAAATTAAGCTGCTATATTATAGTGTATTTACAAACAGCTGGGGTGAAGTACTGTTATTAATTTAAAATAATTCAGTGCAATTGATGAATTTATTTGTCACTAGGTATTTTATTGCAGTTGTCTTTATTGTTTTAATTTTATATTACAGTTACCTTTTAGTTTTACAACACTAATCAATTATATTGAAACTGTTGTTTGTTTACTTACATAAAATGAAAATTGCATTTTAATCATTGTTTGCATGACTTTAAAATTATCACATATTTCCCTACTTGTAAGTGAAAAATTGTGTGTGTTTCTGTGGCATTAGTTTAAGTGGATAGTAGTGTGTTTCTTTGGAGATCTCTACTGTACTGAATTACACTTACAAGGTAAATTTTGAGAATTGAATCAAAATCTGGTATCGATTGATATCGAAGAATTCTGGTATCGAACCAGCAATATATCGATCGGTATCGAAGAATTCTGGTATCGAACCAGCACTACTTCTGTTGCATACTGTTTCTACTGGGAACTGTGTTCTATCTGAATATTAGACATACAACGTAAGTATCGAGTATCGAGTATCGAACAAAATTCAGGTATCGATCGGTATCGAACAAAACCTGGTATCGAACCAGCACTAATTTGTGGTTATGTTATGAATAAAGCAACCTTAATGTTTGTTAACTATATTTCTGTAATACGTAAGCATGTGTGTTTTTCATGTAAAAACAAATACTAAAACAGATAGCTGAGCACTACCTTATGATCTATATAATGCAAACATGCCTTGTTCTTCGACTTGCTTAATGTTACAATGACAATAACCACACCTTTCTTTTTAGATACATTTTTCCACAACAAGCTCACGCTTTCGGATTGTGTGAGAAGGTTTTTCGACATAAATGAAACCAACGTCGCACAGATATGTAGCAACCACACAGGTAGATTATGTGTACTTCTATATTCTTTTGTTAAAAACTACTGATTGATTAATTTAATAGTTTTATTTATTAAAATGATATATTGATGACATTTTATTACAGTAATATCACACATACATATGATACTATGTATATATGATGCGGTGGACAAATGGTTAGAGGATCGAAGGTCTGACCAAGCAGGCGTAGGCTTACTCATAAATTAGAAATGGAAAGATGCATATGTGGTGTGCGTGCATGCATGGGTGTATGTTTAACAAGATGTGTGTGCGTGTGTGTGTTCAGATGTATGTTTTCAAGCAGTGATATATATTAAAGTTTGTTTAAGGTGGTTGGATCAGCTATCGTGTGAGTTTATTTTTTACTTTGGTGTCATGTAGCGTTGATATATATAAACATGCATACCACACAAAAACGGAGGCAGTATTTGCACAAACTTAAAAAATTGTTGAAGTTATGGAAATCCCCTTTCACCGATCGTGTGGCATCACATGGGGCAGAGTCGACATGTGACCTAGATGCTTGGTACCAAATTAAATCAACTTCCGGCATGGATGCAAAGATGAAAACTGTGTTTGGTGCGGAAAGGTAATTTACACGTTTTCTAACTACTTAAAAGTATTTGTGGTCACTGAAATTGCATGGGCTGATTCTATAAACTATGAAGGGGTCATGCCATAAGCACACTTCAAGTTTTGATCACATTTTACATTCTAGCAAAATGTTCACAAAGTAGTTGCTTGCTTAATTTGCACTTGCTGACAAAATCCTCCCATGGGAATATCTTTACATACATAACAGTTTTTTTTTCAGGGGGTTTCTCAAAATAAAATGCCATGTTGAGGTGCTTTTTGACATATTTTGTTATTGTCTTCAAATACTCCAAAATGCGATTATGCAACCTAAAAATTTAAATCTTTTTTGTTCACAGCGTTCTGTGATTTGTTAAAAAAAGTTTGACCAAAAATTGTTAGTTTATCTTAAAAATTTCCAAAGAAATTGTTAATTAAAAAATAGCATGCAGTAGCTGATCCAGCCGCCTTAATATTAGATTGGAATAAGAAAATCTAAAGAGAATTATATACTGAACTCTTCTTTTTTGTAGTGGAGGCTGAGACAATTCATCAAGCGGTAAAACATCAAGAGTTAAATAATACAATCTGTATTGCAGATAATAAATTAATGATGGATGCATAGCAACATACCAAAAATCATACAGCGAATAATTTTAGTACAGTGCAACACCACTACAACAACAAGATCTGTACAACAACAACAAGATCTAGAATTCCAATATCATCAACAGTAAATCGTAACATTAATATGCTAACTTTGGATCATGTAATCACAAAATTCTTTGCCAAAGACAATCAGTCATAGGTCCTCAGTCTACCCTCCAACTGTTCAGGACTGGGAGCATGCTCCCTCTCTGGTTACACCACTGTTGATGTCATGTGATATGGCTCAGGTTTTGGCAGGATAATTTGGCATATATTTTGGCTGTAGATGCTAAATTATCCAGGTGAAGCCTGAGCCATAATCACATGACACCAGCACATGGCCAAAGTTGATGGGTATAAACGTACATTTCATACAGATGCTCCAAAGTAAATTATTGTCTCATAAAACAACTCATCATAGTACTGTTTCAATTCAAATTTTTAAACTGAATGATTTTTGAAATTCTAACACTTCCAAATTTTTGACATTGTTTCTGCATGTTCACCTGGAACAGAACAGTTGTCTTGTTTTCTCAAGTAGAATAATTGTTGCACAATGTTTGTTTTCTGTTGTGTCCATATTTAATGCCCTAATTATGTAGTGAATAATATATTTTTGTATAAAATTTGACATTCAAGTTTTCAGAGCATTGTGGTTGAGATTGTCGTGCGCTGAATGCCATGTGCTACCTTGGAAACTGTAGTTGTTGCCTTAGGTTCTTTCAGTTCATCACTCAATTCTCTTGTAGTTTATGGTGTCAAGCTTTCACTAATGGTTAGTGGTAATAATGCTGGATAAGATCAATAACAGTAACACAGTTGCAGCCTGTTGTGTACAATATTATAAAACAATTTTTTGATGTGATAACTTAAAGGACAAAAAAAGTTAACTGTTTCGTGGCATACACCTAATAGAGTTAATATAAAGTAACAATTTCCACATATACTCAATTTTTTAACGCCAGCGGTTTACCAGAATTTTTTTTTTAACACCCAGCCATCTAAATACTATGAGCTACCCCATCTTAGACGAAGAATGACGTCACGATGGTGAGGCGCTCTCCACGTAGATTCCCTGCATGGGGTTTGGCTGTTGTCATGAAATGGCTGCAACTCGGCAACGCGCGTAACATGCTGATGACGGTAAATATAAAGTTGTCTATTATTGTTATCGCTGAAATCATCCCATCAACTGATGATACATGTCTACTTCAAAGCATTTCTCCTCAAAATGGACCGAGCAAAGTGAACTGTACTTGGACTCCAAACAGTACGCCCGCAAATCACCAATGACAATGTGAATCCACTGCTTCAATACTACCGGTTGTTTCAACTATTATTGCAACCGTATGCCGAACAGTAAGGCATAATTACTAAAGTTTACCATAGATTTAGCCACAGATTTAGATATACGTCTACAAGCAGCTGCTAGAACTGTCGAAGACTCGACGTTGTTGACCCTTAACAACGTCGCAGGAAGCTGACCGGCTTCAGCAGAGACATAGAATGCCGCGCGCTGAATGGCCAAGCCAAGTTAATCCTTCACCTATGGTGGCGTCTAGACCATCGTGGATTTTGTTAGAATTTTAGAGTTTAAAGTCACATTCTGAGTAAACCGCTGACGTTAAAAAATTGAGTATATGTGGAAATTGTTACTTTGTATAAACTCTATTAGGTGTATGACGCGAAACCGTAGTCTTTTTTTGTCCTTTAAGAAACACATTTCAGTTTGTCATCTAATTTATATATCTCTTTGTGGTGAGTTAATTTTAGTCAACTTGAACCATACATTATATGTGTATATTTATCATAATTATGGAGAAATTGCTTGTCATATCATTTATATCAGATTCACCAGCACAAACACGATGAGATAATTGGGATGACGGGGATGTCCGCCTGTTGTAGGAAATAATAATATATTTTATTTAATATAGCGGCACGTCCAATTTCAAATTGTTTGTGGCGCTTTACATACATTAAAATCCTAAAATACAAATACACACCAGAAGAAATACACACAAATATACTAGTGACATATAAACAATTAAAAAAGTATATCAATATAATAACACAAATTGTTTAAGCTGAATAAATGTATACATTGTGTATAATAAATATATAAATAGGTTAAATAAAATAGATATATCGATAAAAGTACACAAACATTAAACTAAACCGCGGGAACAGTCAGAAGAAATGTCTCTTTCAGCGTGCCTTGAAGGTGGCTAAACAGGCAGATGTGTTAATGTTATTAGGTAGAGCGTTCCATAAGGTCGCTGCTACGACCACAAATGAATTATCTCCAGCTTTCACATGTGTCCGCACAACCGTTAATAAGTTATTGTTCGCAGAACGCAATGCTCTCGCAGGTTTGAACGGACACAAGGTCTGTAAGGTATGTTGGGGCATCGCCGTTCACAGCTTTGTAGGTAAATACAAGAAGTCTAAACTCAGTCCTCTGTGGTATAGTCAGCCAATGAAGAATACACAACAGAGGTATGGCGCTATCACTCCGTGGATGGCGTAATATTAGCCTGGCGGTGGAGTTGTGTATTCACTGAAGGCGAGCAATATTGTTTAATGAAGTGCCGTACAGAAGGGAATTGCAATAATCAAGCGCAGTGTTCGCGGCAGTCTTTAGTATTACCGGCAAATATTCGGTTTTATTGTTATTCATACATATGTAGTTAGATGCCATCCACATATTGACAACATCAAGAATGCATTTTATTGATATTAAAAAAGGCCATCTGATGTTGAAACAAGATGATGTAGGCACAAAGTGGCCAGTCGTGCCAATGGTTAGGTATCGACACACACATAAATGTAAATGTTTATTAATTTAAATAGCACCATATTTATACAGTAATATTTTAATAATACTGACAAACCTGCATTCATGTCTATGTCCACGAGTGCACATGGACACTGATACTGATAATTAGCTTATTAATATCTATATACATGTATGCAATATCATCTATCTAAAATTAATTAATTGGGTTGTTAAAATCATCATTGGGCCAATCTAGTTTTTTTCAAATTTCTTCAGTGGCAAAGAAATGATGGGCCAGCATTGTTCTTTTCATTTGCATGCCAGTATACAAGCATCTTCTTTACCCACAGGTTCTTAACCTTCCAACAGATACAATGCGGGTTGGTCTCTATGACTTGAAGGTACCTGATATGAAATCTCTTATCCCAAGAAAATGGCTCCATGCCAATGTAAGTTTTTTCTTCAAAATATTCATGTGGATGTAGTATAAATGCTCTCAACTTTTTGAAGGTGCACATGCACGAGCACACACACACATATGCTCACACATAAATATGCAAACAAACATATATACATACACACATTTGTATACAGAAATATTATAAAACAGTGTTTCACTGTTTGTAAATTTAAGCATAAATATGGCATGTAATGTAGTGAACCGACTAAGGTGGTTTGTGGATTTGTTCGTTTTAAAAATTCATCAAGGGATTGTAGAACTTAGGCTTCCATAGATGGCAGCCCTGTCCGTTCGAGTATTTCCTTGTTTGTCACTTTGTCCATCCAGGTTATCCTCATGATCGAAGGCAGATGTCGCATCATGAAGGCATGCAGCTTATTCACCTGTTGTCTGTACACTGTCCAGGCCTCGGCTCCATATAGGAGGGTGGACAGCACAATTGCACGGTATATCTTCTGAGCTGAACTCTGGAATTCACCCACTTGGAAGCACTATATCAAGTAATGGATGCATTGATGATGAAATACAGAGTAGGATGGCCAAGGCTAGTGCACCTTCAGGCCAAACTTCTTTGACACATCAGGGAAAGCATCCACTATTTTCTGCATCTCTTCAGCAGAGTGTGCAACCAGTGCACTGTCATCTGCGAATAGCAGCTCCCTCATCAGTATCCGAGTAGTCTTGGTCTTTGCTCTGAAGTGTGCGACGTTGAAAAGGTCAGCGCTCTGTCTGGACTGTATGTAGACGCCATCCCCCATGTCTCGGAAAGCCTCGTCGAGCATTGCTGATAGGAAGATGGAGAAGAGGGTGGGGGCCAGTACACAACCTTGCTTGACCCCATTTGTGACCCTGAACGATTCTGAGACTTCCCTTCCAACACTAACAGTCGCCATCACTCCGATATGTAGTGCCTCGATCATACTTCCTCAGTAGCTGCCATAGCCCGGTCCTCCCAACTGTATCGAATGCCTTACTGAAGTTGACAAATACCATGTACAGTGGTCAGTCCTGCTCAATGCACTTTTCTTGTAGCTGTCGGAGGCAAAATA
The DNA here is from genome assembly GCA_964017155.1 of Oasisia sp. SBJ-2009. Taxonomy (NCBI): domain Eukaryota; kingdom Metazoa; phylum Annelida; class Polychaeta; order Sabellida; family Siboglinidae; genus Oasisia; species Oasisia sp. SBJ-2009. The sequence continues at coordinate 2,081,231 of OZ024860.1, forward strand.
TCATATCCACGGTGCTCCGGTTACCTCTGAAGCCACATTGTGTCTCCGGAACTACCTCTGGTGTTATGTGGGTAGATAGTCTGTTGAGGAGGATCCTGGCAAAGATCTTGCCTGCTATGGAAAGAAGAGAGATTCCTCTGTAGTTCCCACAGTCTGTTTGATCACCTTTCTTGTAGATGGTTACAATGCTGGCATCCTTACATGCTTGTGGTACAGAACCCACCTCCCAGGCATTGGTGATTAGTTAATGCAGTCTACTGAACAGATTGTCTCTTCCGTGTTTCCTTACTTCAGCAGGAATTCCATCTCCTCCAGGTGCTTTGCCATCTTTCAGGCTGGCGGTTGCTCTAGCCATCTCATCCATGGTTGGAATCTCATCGAGGCTTGTCTTAGTAATGCGCTGCGGGATGTTGGCCAGAGCTTCGTGATCTATGTAGCCAGGGACGTTGAGTAGCTTCTGGAAGTGTTCACTCCATCTTGCCATAACTCTCTTGCTGTCAGAGAAGGTCTCCATTCCATCTGTTGATTTCAGTTGAACAGGTCCCTTCTTCTTGGGTCCCCACACTTCCTTCAGTCCGTTGTAGAAGCCCTTCGTGTCTGCCCATCACCAAGGGCCACTTGTCAAGTGAAGACTGTGAGGGCCATTAATGGTAGTTCTTGTTTTCTACGTCATTGTAAAGGTAATTATGCGACTACAAATATGATACTGGATGTCAGAAATGTTAGCATACTATGAATTATTGGCTTTTAAAAATCATCACAGCTGAACACAGGCAGCACCTTTGCTTGCCATGTGTTATCATTTTGATACATTGTGGGTAGAGTGCATAAGCATGCAATCTACATGTATACTCGGGACGGTGCGAGGACAAAATCCCAACGGACAAAATCCCAACCGGACAAAATCCCAACGGACAAAATCCCAACCACTGGTTTATCTTGATTTATACATGCATGCAGGGTTCGGTCCATGCAGGGTTCGGTTCATGTATACATACATACTATCACCATGCAGAGCTGCTTGATGCACCCTACACTATTATGCTGTTTTGGTTTATTTTGATTCTTACTGAAACACAAATTCTAACAAAACTAACACCTGCAAGACAGTATTAACTGCTTTCATTTGTGCTCAACAATGCAACTCATCCTTACACTCCCCTTCAGAACACTGCCATCCTGGAAGTACATTATCTCACCTAGTGCATTGTGCATTGTCTTTAGGGGCCACACACACCCTATTGATCTTAATGCTATTGATGTTTCCTTTGAATTTAGATGGTAGCAATTACAGGTAACATTAAGGTGATCCTACATTAACTGCATCTGTGAGTATTTCGAAAAGTAGTTCAGTGTCGAGTAGTCTAGGATTAGAGATATGCCATAAAATGATATGAAATGCTGGTAGTGTCACATTGTCTCCAAATTGGATATATATGTATATATCTTCAATATTCTATATGTTACTATCAGATCGGTAAGACACTGTGCTGGACTATTTGTAAAGCTCAGTACAGGCAGGACACAAACGCGATTGATATCGGCACAAACAAACAGTGCTTTGCACCAACATTTACTGGGCCTGAAGTTAATTAAATGCAATCAAAGGAATTGGTCACGTTTTAAGCAAATACTCAAGAAATCACCACACAAACCAAGCGCTAGATACACAATAGATCAGTTTGAAAAACGATTGGGTCAGTGCCGCGAAGCCACGGCAGACAGCAGAGAGAGCAGAAGCCAGGGGCACAACAAACATCAGATTCTGTACAAACAATGGGCTGCCCTGATCTAATTGAAGATGTTGAGCATATTTTCCCTTCGAGATAACACCCTTACAGTGCGCATTTGTGTTGTTCGATTACATAGCAATAACGGCTTCATAATAAACAATGAGCTGCACTAATCTAATTGTAGATGTTGAGCAAATTTTTCCCTTTGAGATAACACCTTTACAGTGTGCGTTTAGGTGTTTCATTGGATAGCACTAACGTAGTGTGTGTGTGTGCGTGCGTGCGTGCGTGCGTGCGTGCGTGCGTGCGTGCGTGCGTGCGTGCGTGCGTGCGTGCGTGCGTGCGTGTGTGCATACACAGAGAAAGTCTAATCCAACAGTCCATCTAAAATTGGTTGGGATTTTGTCCGTTGGGATTTTGTCCTGCACTCACCTGGGACACGCTAAAACAATGTACCCAGGGGTACATCTAACATAATTATCAGACATATTTGCAGACAAACTTGGCTATTGTGTAATAAATTAAGGCCCTGCGCGGGCTGGAAATCTGAGCCCGCAGCCCGCCCCGCAGTAACTTGGCCCGCAGCCCGCCCCCGCCCCGCAGTAACTTGGCCCGCAGTCAGCCCGCACCGCAAAATTTGCCACAGATAGCCCGTAACTTGGCCCGCAGTCAGCCTGCACCGCAAAATGTTGCCACATCGATGGCCGCCCCGCAGTAACTTGTCCCGCAGCCCGCACCGCCCCGCACTAACTTGGCCCGCAGTTCGGCCCGCATAATTTTTCATTCAAAAGTCAGCCTGCAGCCTATTACAGTTTGAACAGATAACATGGAATAATTAAAAATAACTATAATCCTTTTGGAATTTTATTAATTAATTTATTAACTCAATTTCATTATTTTATTTATTAAAATACTTGTAATTGGGTATCCAAATTAATATATGGCTAGTTATATTTTATATTCATCTTGTCTTTTGTAACCATTTAATTACTTGAAATTCAATAAACCAAATTTTTCAGTCAGACTGAAATAATTATGTTGGAAGTCACAGTAGTCATTCACTGAGCATACCAGATAAGTTAATATCCAGACCCTGCTGCAATTAGCAACAACAGGCCTCTTTTACTGTGGCCTGCCTGTCTTTTGATCTTGGCTTCCATGCCCCTTGCCCTGTTCTAACCAGCCCTGCTAGATGGCAACTGTTAAAGGCCTGCTATTGTGCCAGTGCCTCAGTGGTGGTGCAAAGTGATAATAAATATTTGATTGAGGGAAGGAAGTGGCACCCCAAGCCAGGTAGGATCTTCAATTGCTTTACACTGTTGTAATTTTATAGCTTACCACAATGAGTAATTGAATATCCTGCCAGACATTTTCAATACTCATTAATATATTATACAGTAAATAGACACCAATCAACACTCATCCATTAAGGGAAATCAGAACCCCTCAAGAATGGTTTTACTTTTGTTATTAAATACTTATTAATATATTACAGCCAATGTCTTGTAACAAATGTTATGATAAATACATTGGACATGGTTATCAAGAAATGAAAAGTTTCTGCTAAGAGTCAGCAATGCCAATGTGAGATCATTCAGGCCTTGTTTAGTAATATTTACACAGATTAGCACTGTGGGTACTGGGCAGTAAAACTGGGCACCACCAGCCTGCTAATTGCCTGTGTGGGTTAGAGAAGGTCTGGCTTAGACAAGCAAGCCTTTTGTCCAAGCCAGGTATCCCCAATTAAGTAGGTCTCCTTGGGAGTTGTTCAAACATCACTCAGCCTAGCAAGACAGGGCAGCCAGGTGAAAGGTGGTACTGGTGTTTTGATATAATATATTTATTCAGGATGGCTCAGCTAAATACAGTGCACATTAAAATATACACTAGATTTCTTTTCAGTGAGGTCCTCATACACACAATCGTACAGTCATGCAATATAAGAAAATATAAAATAAATATAAAGAATATAAAAAATGTAAAATATATGACGTAACAGACATAAGATATAAATTAAGTTAAAACATAAAATCTACATTAAGATAAAACATGGTATGCCTCCTAGTTAAGTTGCCAACAACACAGTTTGTTGAAGTACTCTATATAAGGTGATTAAAACATGTCTTACATTTATCTTTGAACTCTTTGTAGCTTTGACTAGTTTTGACAGTGTTATTTAGAGTATTGAAAAGCACAGCGCCTTCGTAGCAGAAAAGATTCTTACCTGCATTGCAGGTGACACGTGGTATAAACAGATTACAGTTAGCATTTCTGGTCGAGTAGGAGTGAAAGTCTTTGGCACGTATAAATTTGCCACGGAGATATGAGGGTACATCCCCCAGCAGGCATTTGCCAACCATTAACATTTTGTGTAGCTTTATTTTATTTTGGGATGTTAGCCATCCGAGTGAGCTATGCATGGTTGATATGTGAGTCCGCCGCCTACATCGTTGAATGACTCTGCACGCTTTGTTTTGTAGTTTTTGTATTCGTTTAAGATTACTTTGAGGTCCCTTGGACCACATGATGTCCCCGTAATCGATGATGGGGGCTATCATAGTTTTGAAGAGAGTGTTTGCGGTGGTTGTAGAGATGAAAGGCCGAATTCGTGACTGCACACCGATGCGTTGCGATATTTTTTTACTGATGCAGTCTACAAGTTTTTTCCAGTTTAGAGAAGGATCAAACCAAAGGCCCAGGTATTTGAAGCAACTGACTTGTTCCAAAGATTCCCCGTTAATGTTGAGTTTAAGTCCCCCCTCCCGTTTCGACAGATGTTGTTGAGTACCAAAGAGCATTGTTTTAGTTTTGTTTGCGTTCAGAGTCAATCTATTCACATTGAGCCACTTGCTGACGGTTTCTAAGTCATCATTCAATTGCATCTGGGTGTTTTCTATACATTTCCCAGAGACAAAGAATGCTGTATCATCTGCATACAGAACCACCTTACTGTGCTTAACCACGCTCGGTAGATCATTGATATACAGGGTGAATAGCAACGGCCCTAATACTGAACCTTGGGGCACACAAAAATTGATTGGTAACACACTGGATGCAGCTTCGTTAAATCTTACATGTTGTGTACGGTTAGTAAAATAATCCCTAAACCAAAACAATTCTGTTTCCTGGATACCTATGGCAGAGAGTTTATGCAACAATATATTTGTATCTACAGTATCAAAGGCTTTCTTTAAGTCAAGGAATATAGCACCTGTGATGTTACCATGTTGTCTTTGATCATATAGGTAGTCAGACACATCAAGCAGAGCTGTGGTTGTTGAATACCCAGATCGAAAGCCTGATTGAAACGGATTTAGGATGTTATGCTTAGTGATGTGGGCATACAGTTGGTCATGGATCAGTCTTTCAAACATTTTCATGCATAAAGGAAGTACAGATATTGGTCTATAGTTAGAGGTATTCTGACGATCTCCCTCTTTAAAAACAGGAGTCACGACTGCCTGTTTCCACTCACTCGGGATCGTTCCTGTCAACAGTGAGAAATTATATATAGTTGCCAAAGGAAACGAGAGTTCATTGGCGGCCACTTTAAGTGATCTAGCCATGATATTGTCAGTGCCGTGTGCTTTTGAAATGCTAAGTCCAGAGAGTAGCGTCATCACCTCAGATGCAGTTATAAATTTAAATTTAAAAGACTCGTAGCCTGATGATGGGATGACAGGAGGGTCTGCCTGGTTAGCAAACTGAGTAGCCAGGTCACTGCCGACGGTCGTGAAGAAGGTGTTAAACGCATTGGCAATTCCCAGCGGATCAGACACCTCCTCGTCCCCCACCATCACACTTACAGTCGGGATAGATGTAGACTTGGGAAGCAATTGTTTTATGTTAGCCCATAATGATTTTGGCTTATTGGCACTTTCTCTGATGATTGTATCATAGTAATCTTTTTTAGCATTTCTTAAACAGGTTCTCGTCTTATTTCGTTGGACTCGGTAATTTTGATAGTTACTAGGTGATTTCGAACGTATTGCAACTCGTCTAAGGTGATCACGCTTGTACATTTGTTCTCGCAAATCAACGGTAATCCAGGGCATGTCACTACCACGTACCCTGGATTCTCTTAGCGGTGCATGAGTGTTTGTAACATGTAAAACAAATGATTTAAATATATCCCAAGCAGAGTCTATTGTTTTAGACTGCAGTAATTCATTAAGTGGAAAGTTTGCACAATCATCTTGGTATTTAGCCTCATCAAACATTTTCCAATTCCGAGATGTTACATACTTAGGAGGCAATTTTATGGACTTACACTTTTTCACACAATATACAAGATCATGGTCCGTGATACCAAGTGGAGTTACTCCAGAGTTCACCAGATTTTCTGGGTGCGACGTGAATATTAAGTCTATGATCGAGGCCGAGGTAGCGGTGGTTCGCGTGGCTTGGGTGATGAGTTGGTGTAGTCCGTTGTCGCCGGTGCACTGGAGGAGCTCGGTGCCCCTATGTGTACTCACGTCCAGGTTAAAGTCACCGAGTAGAAACGTTTCCGTGTTGTCGAGAGGAAGGCGGTGTAGTTCTTCGTGTTAAAGGGAGAACCCAAATCAACTTGGCTGTTAGCTAGGTATGCCATCATTGCCATGATTGTGTAAAAAGAGCAGTCTGTAGCGATCTGTGCAACAATAACATTATTTTGCTACCTTCTTTCTTACTATTGTGAAAGATTCAAAAGTTGCTATGGTGTTCGTGTATGCAAGACCAAACATTTGTATTAACTAGACAGTGTCTGAATAACATTATTTTGTGACCTTATTTCCTGTGACTTTTCTAGGCAAAACTGTTATTTTTTCTGTGATTTCTTTTACTGTGAATTATTGTATGTACACTCTAACGAATGACTAAAGCTGGCAGGGAAAACAACAAAACAGTGACATATTATGAGTGCTTTCAACAGTGTTATCAAAATGTTCACCAACTAATAGGACGGATCCATGACATTTTGGTAAAGGACATTTTGGTAACGGACACTTTGGTAATGGACATTTTGGTAACGGACACTTTGGTAACGGACATTTCGGTAACAGGACTTTTTGGTAATAGGACATTTCGGTAACAAGACATTTCGGTAACAAAACATTTAGGTAAAACAACTGAAAATAATCAGAGTCCAGTCTGCCATATCAGGAGGTAACCAGTTGAGATATCAGTCAGTTAAACCATTTGTAAATTAGGATGGGAAGACAGGGAACTTGGCTTCCCACCTGCAGTCAGGCATGGTATGGTGTAAGGGGTCTTCCGTGTAAGGTGCTTGCCTCTGAAGGGAATAGCAGTGGTGGTGGCTAGAGTGGTCAACCACTACAGCCAACCAGTGACTAGCAGGACACATTTAACTCCAGACACACGTAAGATAATGTCATATAAAAAATATATATATATACACACACCATATATATAATGTGTGTGTGTGAGTTTGAATTAAAATGTGACTGAACACACAACTGTTTTTTATTTTATTTTACATTATGGATACATTTTTATGAATCTTAAATTAATGCCTTTTAATTAATGCCTTTAAAGAATATTTATTGGTTTTACCAAAATGCATGATACCAAGATGCCCTATTACCAAAATGTCCTATTACCGAAATGTCCAGTTACCGAAATGTCCTGTTACCGAAATGTCCATTACCAAAACGTCCATTACCAAAGTGTCTGGTAGTGTCCAGTAGCACTGGTCTGGCCCGCAGCCCGCACCGCCACAAATAAAAAATCCAGCCCGCACCGCCCCGCAACAACTAAACAAATCCAGCCCGCGATTGTTATTCATCAGCTTGACTTATTGTTTATTTTAAAATATCTGTATGGGTTAAGGGGCGATACTGGAGCTAGATAGAATAAATTGTTAATGCACCATTAAATAAATATGTGTTTGCCCATGGTATAAAAATAGGTTTCACTAAGCAAAAGATGGTGTGACATTTGTTCTGCTTGACCAGTGTTATTTTGAAAGACTCTCTTGTTGAAGAGAACTAAGTCCACCCACAAATCCTCCTCAACTTAATTTCAGTGTGTCATTATATTTACTGAAGGTGACAGTTGATTGTTGCAGGTTATTGATGCATACCTTTGGCTCATCACACAGAACATGTCACGTGTCTATGCATTGCCCCATATTTGCTTTAATGATAGCAATAATGGTGACTTCGAAGGACTCCAAAATTACTGGGTTAGTTGTCCATGAAATTAGGAAGATTTCTTATGGTTAAAACCTATAATTGACAAAACCCACCTTTTTCATAGGAATTTACATATTATTGAGACTTAATCATTTCTTCTAACAAATGTATATGAAAGTTAAATTTGTTTGTTATTGATTAATAATTCAAAAAATTGAAAAAGAAGTAACTATTAGGGGCTTTGGGGGAGGCAGCCTACAGGTAGGGAGGACGATAGACAGTGAGAGGCAGAGAGAGAGACACAGACTCAGAGAAAAAGAAGGAGAGAGAGAGAGGTGGTTGAAGGGAGTTGTTTGATAATACCGGGTAGTATTATTTAGATGAGGCAAATTGTATACATATTTGTTTTTTAAGTTTTTTGTTATGTTATCTGTAGCATAGGCTAATAATTAATTAATTGTATTATCAGTTATTGACCAGTTGTATGTTGTTGCCTAATTGCCTAAACATTTAATGTAAGACTTATCTGGGTTTTTTCCTGCAGCAATGAGTTATTTAATTGTTTCTAGGTATATTTTGGCCACTACCGATTGCTTCTACTGCCTGTTCTTTACATTCATCACTGGATCCTTCTGGTGGCAAACCCAGAGCAGAAGACTGTAAGTGTGATGGATTCACAGGAAACCAGCGGGACACGAGAGAAGATGGTTGAACTCTGGCAGTAAGTTCCACTATTACCTTGAAAAGAACCTGTGCAGTCACATCTATAGGCCGGGAGCCAGGTCCATCTCTCTGGATGTTATCTGCTGACTTTTTTCACTAGTATTTCCTGATAACACTTTTAGCATCAGGGAGCTAGAAACCCCCATTTGGGCCTGAAATGAAATAAATTCTAACATTATGCCAGTGTGGGGCCAGACATAGCTATAGAGACACTAAACTTGGCATCCTGAGACATTGGGAAGGTTGTGGCGTATTATTTAGGGGTTTGAGCTGATAACACATTTTCTCCGCCTGACAAGTTAGTGTCGTAAATGAATATTAACTTCGCATGGCCATACATTTCAATTTGATATCAAGATGACGTATGTAATATATTTTGCCTGCTGTGGATGAATAGCCTAATGCACCCCTTAAATCACTGAAATTTAAATTATCAAATGTTGGGTCTTCTAATGTGCTACTATCTTTATTGTATTCACAGTGGTTCTTGTAAGATGCCAACTATAAGACCTTAGGAATGACGTCTCCCTCGAATCACAGTTTCTGTGACATGACAAGCATGATCACGAGGGGAGGCTATCCCTGAGAAGTGATCAAGGGCTCTGCGCCTGATACGTACTTGAAAATTACTCACACTATATTCAGAGTGAGTCATTTTGCATGGTGTAAATGTTGACAAATAAATCAAGAGATCAGGCTGGATAATTAAAGTTGCATTCTGACTTCCGCCATGTTTAAAATACAATTTCCCAGTAAACCAGCATTCCATATACACTATGTATTGTTTTCCTCAACTACCTATCAACTTATTTTCACATAATATGCCATTTTAAGATAAAAAGCAGCAAAAGACGAAAAGTTATTCCGGTGAGCCTCACCAGTTAGAATTCTCTGATTGGTTCTAGACCTTGATGACCCAGTGAAAAGCGCTGTCAGGAAACCACACTAGGGCCACACTAAAAGGCGGATCACAATTGGCAGATCGCACAGAAACGACATACCACATCCACAAAGATGCCACCGCTCGATACGCTCCATATTTACGGCATGTCCAGTTGCCCACATACAAACTATCGCTGGCTACGCGCCTGTACGGTCAATGGCTAATTGAGGATGATTTAAATAACTAGGGTATTGTTGCCTAGTGGTGCCTCTAGCGACTAACGTGGATATGTGGAACCGCCTTTTAGCTTGCCCCATCGTTTACTTACGTTGACCGGGGAGTTCCGATGGTAAAAATAGATCGACTTTTGGGAAACTCCAGAGCCGTTGTTTGTTGCAAACTTATATTTGATCAAATAACGCATAAAACCACAAAGTGAGACATGTGGTAGGAAGTATACTAATAAGCAAATATCGGTCATGGTGTATATTGACTTTTCTAAAATGCGTTAAAAAGGGGAAATTATGTCAGAATGCAACTTTAAGATTTCAGTGATTTAAGATGTGGGTTATGCTAGGCACACACCAACCGACTAACCCCGACTGCAGTTGGCAGTCGGCGTAAGGAAGCAGTGCTAAACGCCAATTAGTTCCACCAACTGAAGTTGATTTCTGCCCACACACACCAGCCGCGCAAACCAACTGAGCACCGATCTTCGTTTTGGCGTTTACTCGCTCGACAATTTATACAAGAAAATTCCGTATTTGTTCATAAAAGCTAAGGATTTTAGGGTTGGCTGTTGCCATAACAATTACTACGATATCATTGCCACCACCTTGTACCTTGTCGGCCACAGAGGCAATCCAGGCATGTCCAATAAACACTTGACATATTTGTAAAAGGTAGGCGAAATGGCAATCCGGTAAAAAATATTTGTTACTTTGGAAGTCAGAGCTTTGCCATCAACCTTCATGACGACATGGCTTGAGCATTTGGCCAATGTTCAGCTTCAAAGTGTGTTTTATATAAAGAACCTTATATTTATCAGCTCCAATTAACAGTTATCTTGAAATTTAATCAGTCGCACCCGGCGAAACCCTCAAACATTTTATTCATCGCTGGTGCCGCTTTGTGCATTTTTAAGGCTTCTATCACATGATCACCTTATGATTTCTTATTGGCCAACTTATCGCCGACCATCGGGTTATGAAAAAAAAACTGCACACACCAGCCGACTTATCATCGGATATATGCCTGCAACACCAAGTTGTTACCAGATACCTCCTTATCTAACGCCGACTGCGTATTAACGCCGACTACAGATTCAACATTTGAATTGGCATTAATTGGCGCAATAAGGCCGACCGTCGGCGTAAAGTTGCACGCACACCAACTGACTGCAGCAGGCAACTGTTTTTATGCCAACTGGTCTGTGTCTGCGTAGCTTTACACTTTTCACCTATAGCGGACATAAGTTTCGAGACAGAGTCTTGGTATCAAATCGAAGCTTGTGGTCGTGGACAGTTTTCTATATGGAAAAGGGGCCTTTCAAAGACTTGTAAATATTCATTTACGACACCAACTTGTCAGGTGGAGGACAATTCTTTCATTGTTTTGGGGACTTGGTGGCCCACACTACAAAACTGAATTGGGGCAACCCCCTAAATCAAACACCATAGTCTTCCCAAATGTCTCAGGATGCTTATTTTTCTGCCAAATCTTGTTTTTCTACAGCTATGTTTGGTGTCACAGTTACACAGTATTTGAATTTAATTTTTTCAGGTTCGAAAAAGGGGTTTCTGGCCTCCTCAGGCCAAAAGCCCCCCAAATTGGGAGTGGTCATTACCACCTTGCGATGGCCCAATGTATCAGCTAACATGAAATACTAGTGAAAAAATTCCACCGAAAACATCCTGAGAGCTGGACCTGGCTGGCTACTGGTCTACTACTGGTTGTGTGCAAAACTACATAAATCATACAAGTAATATACTTAGTAGCATGGTCACCCAAAATTACTACCCAGTTTGGTGAGGCGGGTCACATTCTCCTATTCAGCTGAGCATGTTATTTGTCTAATAATATGTTTTATGCATGGGAGGTCAGACAGTAATTTCAGTACGATTGCATGTGCAAGTAAACATTTTATCTGCATAATATGGGCATTATTTCAGCATTCCTAAACTGAGTTTGGATTTCAGCAGATGCTCAAGTGTATGAACTAATATCAGTCATTCAATTGTGAACTGATTTCTCTCCTCCTCCTAGATTGTACACTGATAAGAGGAATGCTGTATTAGCCCTGCCAAAAGAGATCTGGCGTGATGGTGGAGTTCACAGCATACAGCAGCAAGACAACGATAGCTGTGGTGTCCACCTTATGATGGTGAGCATAATCTGAGAAACAATTATACAGTGTGTGTGTGTGTGTGCGTGCGTGCGTGCGTGCGTGCGTGCGTGCGTGCGTGCGTGCGTGTGTGTAGGCGCGGAGGCATTGTAGATTGCACACAATATATCTGTTTGCCTTTTGCATTTCTACTAGTTATGTGCAATATTTGACTAATTGAGTACGTAACTAAGACAGTTTATTATCAAGTATCATTAAAAATGCACAACAAATTTCTTACATTGTGGCGTTAACATACAATACGTACATACCGATTTTCCTACTTCCATTGTGTACCCAGCATTATAAAACTAAGCTATGCAAGATGTAAATTTAGCAGCCAACTGATAACACATTGTAGGAAAAGCATACATTATATTGTATTCCACTTGGTAACGTAACATCAATATTGTCTGAGCACTGTCTTAAAATGTTTAAAACATTCCCAAACATGTATTTAAACAGTATCAGTAAATTAGTTAACACGTTACATAAAATTAAGCTGACAGTTCAAAGTTGTATGTCTCTTGTTAAAATAAATAACTAACAATAAATAGGCCTGGCGACATAAAACTCAACTGAGTAATGAAAGAATAAAGGCAAATAAAAATGTAAAATAAAATTATTTGGATATATAAAATAAACTGATAGTTATGTGGTATACGCATGTAACATGTTATGAATTATGGTAACCATAACGTTTGATTAAGATGTGAATAGACCACTCAGAACAACATGCTGACATGTCAGGTTTGTTGGCATGTTAATGGAGGAAGTGCCACCTAGCGAGCCACGCTGAGGTTATTATGAGAATAACGCAACATGGTTTAATGGTTGTACATTCATCAGAATGCTTGTTTCCATATATCCACGTATCAAATATCTCTTATGCATATTGTAGGTTTAATAGAATGAATATGGTATGTACACATATTCAGTTCACTTTAATATACATACCTACATACATATGCTAGGTCAATTATTGTTATCTGAACATTTTGCTTTGTAATGCTTCAAATAAGCTGGGTGTATGTTTCATCCTGGCTACACTACAAGTTGTTTTGTGTAAAGTATTATTGTCTCACAGAAATGGTGGAGGAACATGTGACCATTATTATTGTTAGGGGATTTGCGGAGGCTTCCAGATGAGTTTATTTATCTCAAGAAATGGTAATAATCAGATCTGAAACTATGATTGTAATTTTTGTTTTATATTCCAGAACGCAAAAGCCTTCATCGGTGGACAACAAGTGTCCAGTGAGGACACACTTGATGTCAACGCATTTCAAGAGCACGTCTTTACACTGTGCTTCACCAGACCTCATGAGTTGTGGTATTCATGAGGTAAAACATGTTTATACTTTTAGTGCAATGTTGTTTCGTGCTTTTTTTATGGATGCTGCAGTTAACTTTCAAAGCAAACCGTATAATGCCGTATATGTACCATTAAGACCATAAATCCCACACAAATTGTTTTGAATCATTCAGCATGGACTCTAGAAGGTGCTATTTACCTGTGTCTTATCAGTCATTTCTATACGTATTTCACAAATGACCACAAATTGTTAATAGCAGGAAACAAATTGTGACAACTAAGTTTACAAACTTTCTAAAAAATATGTTTGTGTATGTGACATAACAAGTATCCAAAGACAACTGCATTCAAAGAAAACCACCCTCATATACAGAAGCAATCTCTACTGATAGTCTGTCTAATATTCATTATATAACTTCAAAGTTCATCTTCTCATTCTCACTTCAATCTGGTTTGGATTGTTGCATTCTCCAGGATATTCCCCACTATCCATTGTTACCTTTGCTGTAATGTAAAGAAGTTTTGAAAATGTAGCATTTACACTTACATCAATTTAAAATATTAATATTAGGAAAAATTATTTGTTATGATTTATGAAGAATACTCATAAGAGAACAGTGATCCGATCCAGATTACTTATTGGCTGATGGGACTATATGTCCATAAATAATTTTAATAGTGCTGTGGTAACTTGGCTATGGAGGGAATGTGTTCTGTTCTGCAAAACACTGTGTTTCTTATATACCTTTAAGCTTTTTGAGCATTCATCAGTGTACCAATATAGTAGTGGTTATGAAAACCCATGACTGTAATATGAAGCAACTTTTTACTCCATTGATATGTTGTGTTCTTGCAGACTTGAATGTCATCCAACACAAGTGACATTTCCCTTTGTCTCGAATCGGACTGCAATGAATGAATTCTTTGACCCCATTGGAATAAAAAAATCATATGTTGTTAAAAAAACTATGTTGGTAACAGTATGATTTCTGACAATTGATTTGGTATGATCACCAAATCAATATATGGAAGAAAGTTGTTAAATGTATTAGTTACTCTTTTTATTCTGTTATAATAAATACTCTGTAAGTGTATTCTGAATGTTCTTGAAATGTCTATATCAGCAGATTGTCAAATAACCCATTCCATGACATTGTTACTTCTCAGGTATGCAATGATTTGTTATTGTTAAAATAAATGTTATCAAAACTTGTTGTATCTTGTGTGTTTTAAGCAGAGCTATTAGATGGGAACTGGGGCACCACCCTCCGTTATTTGTCTCAATTATTTAAGTGCTTTATTGTGGTGGATAATTACTCATCCAAATCTGCCTTGGAAATCACAGTGATTTGCCATTAAATGCACAGGAGGAAAGTCACTCACTCGCAGGAAAAAATACAATCGTGGGAATACAAAGTTTGCAGCAGAATAAACATTTCAAAAGTATTATAAGCTATTGAAAACACAAATATTTTTTAACAACGCAGAACCAACATTAGAATTTAACCGTTCAATGTTTACAATAATCGCTGCGCTGTCACTGAGATTTCCAAATAGTGAGCTGGGATCATGCCATGGGAACTAATGTCAACACACACGTCACGTGATAGATATAAGGATGCCACGTGATAGATACAAGTATGCTACCATCTCATTAGTAATTGGTGATCCGAGACATGTCTCCAAAAGCTGACTGCACTGACTGAAGATAAACAATTGATTCATCATAAGTCGTAAAATTGGAAAAACAAAATAATTCAATAAAACACTTGGGTTGTCAGTACAATACAACTGTATAATTTATAGAGTATAACATCACTGTACAATAAGCATCTATCAGGCACACTGGCTCCCGTTCAATCTCCCTCCGAGATGTCGCAGCTAAATAATTATGCTTTTATCTTTTAATTTACTGGGCACAAGTGGTATTCTCATCGACACGAATCCTCACTCAAGGATATCGTATACTGTATTCATGCTATCAAGTGTAAATGGCATGTTGAGATGCCGCTTTCTGTAATTGTGACAACGCATGACACTTCTCTACCTGGTTTGCTATAATAGTGAGGCAGATATGTGATTTGATTGTGGGTTTGGTGGTAAAAGCACCAAAATTGGCATAGTTGATGCTAAGAAGGTATTAATTGATTTCAGATATAGTGCCAAGCTAAATTTTTCCCTAAAATTTGAAAAATCCAAGATGGCCGCCACCCGAGTCGCGAAATTCTAATTATCGTCATATCTTCCTGAATAAATATCGTATAAACATGAATGAAGTGTCGTTGTGTATGTTTTCTGACACAAGGAATCAAATGCCGCCACCTATTTGTCGATACAATGCATTTAAATTCATATTATGATGATATTGATGTTAAAATGGGTTCGGCCAAAGCGAAATAGATAGATTATTCTCAGAAATGGATGTTATATATCAGTATACTATGGAATTGGCCAGAATCATACGGAGAAGGCAAGTTTGTAGTTCTACTTGGCGGGCTACATATAGAGATGGCAACCTTGGCGACCCTCGGAGATTTGCTCGACGGAAGTGGCTGGACAAATGTTCTCACTCAGGCAGGTATTGCGACTCCAGGAACGGCTGACTCCTTTCTCAAGGGCGCACATGTCAAACGAACCAGGCATGCACACCAAGTCACCTCCAGTGCATTGTCAAGACAGTTTTTTGTACCGCTGCACAAATCTGTCAATATCTTCAGGATGGTCAGTGACCTTGGCATCTGAGTAACAAAGACAGCTTTTAAAGGAAATTTAATTAATGTTTTTAATTTGTAAAAAGATCTATTTTGAGCTCATGTAATCAGTTTTGAAATATCTGACATCAACCAATAATTTGGCAAAACGGAACATTTACATAAACATATCAGGCATCCCCTTTGACACTTTTCTTGAATCTGTCGGGCTGATTCGGGCCACCAGTTTTCATATTTTACTGGTCCAATGGGACACTGGCTTTCGATCTGACCGACTACCATTGACGCTTCCTGTAATCTGATGGAAATGAGACGACCATAATCTTTTATTTGACATTTCAGTAAATGTTCAATTTCTTACATATTGGTATAACTAATTAAACAACGGCACCTAAACTCAGATATGTACATGATGAAATGTATGTACTGCTGAACTTACATGTTGTGTCCGCCTGTGTATTTGGCGAATGGTGGAGTATCAATATAATCTGTCATCCAATAAGTGGCCTTCTTATAGAAAAATTTATAACAATATGAAATTGTTTCACTGATTGATACCTGACAGATGTGCCCGCAAACTTAGTTTAAGATGTTATGCTATTTTGGAATGCAAAATGTTGAAATGCAATTCATCCAGTAATATCATTACGGATTATGTGTGCATGGATCAGCAATGTATAAATTATGGCAACAGCATTGGCATTTTATGTTTAAAGGAATTTTTTCACAATTTCTTTTTAGACGTGAATTAGTATAAATTGTCCTATCGTGACAAGTGAGATAGGTGCTTTTTAGGAATTACTTCAAGGGTTACTTAACTTAAAGCACACTTACCATTGTTCAACGTAGACTGTGGACTATCCATGATCTGAAATCAGCAGTATATAGTGCAATCTACAGCAAGAGGTAACATGAACAAGACAGGAAAACACAGAAGTAATTCATTGTATCTTTAGGCAATCATTCAGGATACTAAGTGACCTGCCACAGTAAAGTGAGTTTTGCAGAATTGTGAATCAGGGTTGTGTACCTTTATGTGGAGCGCAGTGGCTCAGGGCTAGAGCTTCAGACTCTCGACTAAGAGAACCCGGGTTTGATTCCTGCACTACCGTGCTATTAAACCGAGGGTAATTTTTTTCACTCTACATTGCTTAAGTTCACTCAGCTGTATGAATGAGTACCTGGCTATAGATAGAGGTGGATATTTGCAGCCTTTGTGCATTAATTGCAGCATGGCTGAATGTTTCCCTGAGAAGTTGTGAGGGATGGTGTCTGAGTGAACAGATCTGCCAGAGAAATAAAGTGTAAAGCGCTCTGAGCGGTCCTCAGACTGGATATTGTGCTATATCAGAATTTACCTAAATTTATACTTACTTTATATGAATTCCACAGATGTGAGCTTTAAAATTATGTACCTCATTTGTACAAATAGTTTTAGCAGTTTCTGGTGTAGTACAAAAATGTAATCAACCTTTAATAAGCAATGTTTTCAGAGATGAGGTCATGTTGACTGATATTGTAAGTTGTTTATATAATATGGCTCAATAAATGCATGTAGTTTATTAATTTTGTACTGTGTGCTAACAAATGCCATATTTTGTTATATAATTCTCCAAATAAAAATAAATTGGATGTTAAATGATGAGATTATAATTATGGCCCATTGAAACTCATGACATATCACATGACAGTGTTACCATTATGAAAAAAAAGCTTTTACTACTATTACTATAAAGGTATGCATTGCTGCCAAAATCACAACATTGACATAGATAGCTACTTTTTTGCTCAAGTCCAAATTGGTCTGTGTGACTTGAGAGTAGTGATAGGGAGCTCAGACCGATTTGCCGCCCCTTCTGACAACATGGGGAGACAGGGGTCCGTGTTTAGTCGCCGTAATTTATTATCACGCAACATACCAGTTCTTGTATAATTTTTCTTATGTTGTTATAATGTTAGTCTATGATTCTGCGCCGATAACTGATTTTTTGGCAGTGTTTAAAAGGTGTTCATGATTTTTCCCTCTCTGTGTCGTATTTTGGTTTTCATTGTTTACGTCCGCGGCCATATTGGATGACGCTGAGAGGCCTCATCTTCAAAAATTGTTTGCAAGATTATGGTAATGAGTACGGCCATTTTGAAAAGTTGTAATTAAAGAAGAAAGATAAATGAACGTGATCGTACAAATATCATGATAAAGTTGTAGTAATTAGTCAGTTAAAATGGCCTATGTTTAACAATGTTTTGTGACTATTTATTTTGGTTGCTTCAACTTGCTTCATACGCAGAAGTGTAAAGAATTGTGTGGACGATAATATGATTACAGTGATGGCTTGCTAATTGATAGCGCATTTTGCCACAAAGTCCGTTTATGGAGCCCTTGTCTCAAAAGACATCGCCATTTTGCCTTGTTCCCCGTGCGCGCGATGCATCGTGGTATGCAAAGCACTCTGATATCGACGTGATCGATAGCGGGTGTCTTTGATTAATACTATTATAAATAGTTAGCAAGTGTCTTATGCTTGCACAGGTAACTGTGTAAACTAATTAATTAGTGCCATGTTTAATGTAGCTAATTTACATTAGTTTGTTTATTGGTATTATTTCCCTTTTTTAGCATACTATTCATACTTTTGTGTGTTGGTTAGGCTACATTAAATATACAATTTTTTTTATTAAAATTGATAATTTATCATTAATGTTTATAAAATTATATTATACGTGACTTTTGTATGTCGTTACTGGGGTATTCTTTGATGACAGTTTTACATAATTATTATTTAGTTTTGAGAATATATGTAATTAGTACTTCCTATTGTTGACAAATTATGATACTTTATATATATATATATTAATTGAATTTAAAAAAAGTATGTATTGCCCTTTATCATAGTTTACACAAAAATCAGTATAATAAAAAAATTATCTTCTTGTGATTTAGGTATAAAATAAAATAGGAGAATGTTCAGAAAAAAAAATTAAAAAAAATTAAAATAAAATTGCAGTTTCATTAATATGTAATCTATGTAATTGAAGGCAGCACCATTGCATTTTAATTAACTACTATTATCAGAAGAAAAAATGAAAGCAATTCTAAAGATTTATTGGCAAGATTAAATCTGCCAGAAAATTGGCGGAATTTTTTTTTTAATTTGTAATTTCATAAAATTGCAGTTTCCTTAATATTTCATCTACATACATGAAACAAGCACAGTTACACTTCAATTAGTGATTATGACCAGGGGAAACTAGAAAAAAATTAAATGTGTGTGGTTTATAAGCAAAATTACACATATTAGCAAACCGTCAGAAAATGTCATGGAATTTGTAACTTTAAACATCTGTAGTTTGCTTAATATTTCACATAAATACATGAAACAACTACCGTTATACTTCTTATAGTAACTACTATCAGGGAACATTTTTTGTTTATTTTTTGTTTCAAAAGAAAAATTTTGTCCGACCACCCTAGCAGTGAGACTGTCAACTGAGCTGTACTGTCAGGCACAGTTGTGTCCTCACTACTGTACTTATTGTCACATTATCATTATCCATGCGTACTGTTCAACTGGATATCTATGTCCCATATCCTTTATACATAATTGAGTGACAGCCGTCAGTGACTGGTGACAGCCTGTGGTTGCCGGCAATGGCTTCCACGACCACAACCACGTGCCACTAGTGGCTCACCCACTAACACTCTGATTGATTCAAGACCGCATGAAACTATATCTGGCTACTCCTGTCACCCACCTTCCTGGTGCACTTCCTCTTCTCTGTGCACACTCTATTTCCTGTCTTTAATGGAAATTTGCTGGATTTACACAATTAGAACAAGCACGTAATTTAATGGTTTCACCAGATCTAGTTGCATCACAGCTATCATAAATCAGCTTGACTTGCTTGTCGTAAAAAAGAGCAGTGTAACGACTGCCCCAGAGTAACTCAAGAGTACACCTGGTAAGTAGAAGTTAACTTATCTTGTGCAGTGTGAAACCACCTATTTACACACCAACTAGAGCCACTGAAAACATCTCATGATTGTTGTCGTAAATATATCTCTACTCACTCTACCGTGCAGCCGGATTTTGGGTGTCTCACGTGAAATGTATAGCTACAAAAATACCACTCTCAGACTAATTGCCAGCGTAGGCTGTGGTTTGTGGTAACACGTCCTTTAAAGTTGAGACTTTGACCTGGTATGCAGTGTCTGGACTATCCTAATACCCTGATTAATTTACATGTGGTTAACACTGTCTTCAACTGAGAAGCTGTACTGAAAAAAGTAAACATCTAATTTACTTAGTAACACCTTGTAACACCATGAGTCAAGCAGACGTGTTGTGTGTGATCAAGTGGACCTATGGGTGGGTTATAGAGTCATATTTGGACATAATTCTTGGTGTCACAATTTCTCCATCAGTTTTGCATGCAATTGTTTTCTCTCTGTGCACGAACAAGATGAGAGGGCGCAATAGACTAAAGTCTAAAATATAGATTTATGGACGCCTTGTCCTTACCGGATACATCTTTTGGGGGCAGAACAACTCCAGGCGATGCGTGTCCACATGTTTGCTGGCAACCATCAACACTGAGTGGAAATCTTCTTTCACACACACGATCATCACTGTTTACAGCCCCTGGAACATATAACAAGGAAAATCAATTTGCTTTTGATCACTTTTAACATCTACTTTTATGGAACTGTATGTACAATATGAACACTTGTGTACAACATGAACATTTGTGTACAACATGAACACTGCTTTACAACATGTACACTTGTATACAACATAAACACTTGTACATATACCATGAACTATTGTACATACAACACAAACACTTGTGTACACCATGAACACATGTGTTCAACATAAACACTTGTACATACACCATGAACTATTGTACATACAACACAAACACTTGTGTACACCATGAACACATGTGTTCAACATGAAAACTTGTGTACAACATGAACACTGCTTTACAACATGTACACTTGTATACAACATAAACACTTGTACATACACCATGAACTATTGTACATACAACACAAACACTTGTGTACACCATGAACACATGTGTTCAACATGAACACTTGTACATACAACATGAACACTTGTGTATAACATGAACACTTGTGTACTACATGAACACTTGTGTATAACATGAACACTTGTGTACTACATGAACACTTGTATATGTACTTGTATACATATTTCAGTCAATTTTTACAGATTTTCACTGAGTGGACTGTAATGTTTTACTAAAGCTACATTTACTTGTATCGCTTGTAAATGTTTTATGTGTCACTTTTTCTCAACAAATTCTGCTGTTTAATGAATATCCATCCTAATGAAAATTGCCTAGATATTCACAAACACTGCCTGCCAGGAGCAACCATCTTTGGCAGTGTAGAATGATCGACCCACATCAGATGTGCTGAATGCGGATCAACGGTTTCAGCAGAAACTTCCTTGGTCTTTGCATGTTCATCATCATGTCCATGCTCACATGTCACCTTTAACAGAAGTAAATGTTTAATGTTTAAATGTGGTTAAAAGTATGCTCTAACATCCGTAGTGGTCATCATGTCCAGTTATCAGAGGAAGGGGAGCGATAACAAGACACCGCCTAAAATCCATTTCCCATGTGTAAGGAAAGAATAGCATTGTATGTAACATTCGCCAACATGAAAGACTGAAATACAAAACATGTACTTTTACAGTATAAATCCGTTTTTCAACCCACAGGTATCACAATACCTTATTTGTATTAGTTTATATTTAATTAACTAAACAATCATATAATGGTACTGTTACATTCGAAGTATGAATGTTGTTCAAGAGGTCTAGTCTATTCATGTCAATCAATATTTAAATAAACAATGAAACCGGATCTTTGTTGCATTGTACAAGGATTCAATGTTGTAATGTACAGTGCAATGCATTGCCTTCGGAAATAAAACATTTTACTACTTACTCAGTATCCAATGCCTAGGCTAACGCAATACAAAACACCACAATCATTAATTTTGTATCAATCCAGCACTTACCAGCCACCACGTCTAAAACCAAGATATGGGCAAGAGATCTTATTTTATCAATGCACACTCCAGGTTTGTCCATCTTTTGTAAATAAAATAATTTTTGAATATGCAACATACCACTGAAAAGGGTATATATACAGATCCATATTAAAATAAGTTAAGATTATTGCAACAACTTGAACTTGATGCAAGCATAATTGTTTTGTAAGTTTGTTGAGTTCTGTTATTGATTCTGAGGCTGGTCAACCCTTTGCCTAGGCTTGGATTTAACTTTGTAAGATTGTTTTGTCTGTTGACGTGCCTTTCAATTAGATTTAGACAGTATTTTGTCCAAAAATATACGTGTAGTTGCAACAGAATTTACTTTATTATAAATAAAAAAATATATGTTAACCTTTCTCTTGACTCGTCACAGTATATGATGTCAATGCCATATGCTATTTTACGATCACGTATCACAAGTTAATGTTAATGCTATCGCCCATCAGGCATCACGCCGGCAAGGCCCACGCCAAGGGCAAGGCTGGGACAGCATTTGCCTCCCGATTCGAAACGTCATACTCATAGACATAGCTAGTGCATTTATGCATTCTTCTTGTTCTTTCCGTTCGTGCCTACAATCAATATGTTGATTATTCTGGCATAGTGCGAATGATTCGCATTGGCCGTTGCACGGTCAAAGTCAGACAAAGAAATCGAGTGACATTCACAAGCGTAGCAATAGTTTAGTCTAGTCTAGAGTAGATTAGTCGAGAGTAGGAAGGTTTAAACTTTAGGTTAGACTCGTGCAAATTTTGTTAACCTTTCTTGTACATGCCACAATTGTCATATTTTAATAGTAATCAGTAATTTGATATATCTATATTTCGAACTGAGTTTCCGAAGTATGTTATAATATCAACGGCTTCAGAGACACATTGTGAATGTCATAATTATGTCCGAGTCTTCGGCGTCCGACCAGTCGGCCATTGAAATCTGCTGTGATGTAACATTTATTAATCGGACAGATGGCGCTCTTGTCCGTGGCGAGGCGCCACCCTTCAGGGACGTGCTTAATTTTGCCATTCATTTTAGCCGTGTAGTGTGTGGTGTGTAAGCACAGGTCTGTGTGATGCGTCTAGTGCTGTAGTGTAGAGGGTAGTCTGTAGTTCTGCTTCATACTATCGCTTTCAGCTGCAGACGCCATACAGCTCCTTGGAGTGAAAAGGGAGTTGAGTGCGTAAGTCTCCCCTGCTGGTGCATAGCCTCTCCTTAGACAAAACTCTAGCATTACCTCCTTGTGCGGAGCGGTGGTTGCGTGGTAGAGCGACGGACTGTCTATCGAGGGGTTCAATCCCACCTATCGCCGTTTCGAAACTTAGATAATTTCGTTTACCCCATATTTGCCTGTGTCTTTCGGAAGAGACACTAAAAGCCAGTGGTCCCTTCTATCTGGTGTCTATGCCAGAGGAAGTAAAAGATCCCACACAGGGGGGTATATGTGTAACCTGTAGTGGACTCACTAATTCGAGATTTGTTAGCCCAAGTTTGGGCTGTTCGGAGGAAACCACCGGAAACTTGGGATTCTGAGCATCTCGTGGCCCCAGGCCAATGTGCTTGGGTTCTCGGTCTCGGAGCAGATTGGAGCCCCAGAGGTGTTGTGTGCGTGTGGACATGTCCCGATCTTCGCCAACCCAATCCCAAGCTATGGATAATAGTCACTCCGCCAATGCCGGTCCAGAGTCCCTGTGGAAGGCAGGGGGTTGGCGTCCCGGGGAAGGGCATCCGGCCGTAAAATTCATGCGAAATCAAATGAATAATGTTATGTTCTCCACTCATATTGCTATGAATGCCAGGGCGTTCCTTGTCAACGACGCGTTTCACAGTCGACCGAGTGAGCCGAGAAATGTACGAATGACAACCAACGATCGCTAAAGAAGTTAGTTGGTAGACTTAGAGTGGTATCGTGGAAGGTGGGTACAGTGACAGGCAAGGCAATGGAAATAGCCGATGTCCTATAACCCCTACCCCTTTATGTAGTAGTTTGATCGTTGTCTACGTAGGACCTAACTATACTTCCAGACAGACAAATTGCGGCATCGAAGCATATTTTGTTGCTAGGCAACAATGTATTGAACCCACTTTTCAATGTGCGACACGGAGCGTTTTGGTTCTACTGTCTGGTGATTGCGGAATCTGGTGCCAGCAACCTTAAGATATTTACTCGGACCACAACATACACCACTACCCCTTTTACACGACTGACGTCTCGAACGAATCACTGGCCAATGTGAAAGCAAACAAAAATAACAACGGACTCGTGAGATTCAAGAAATCCCGATATAACACCTTTCGTTACTTTCTTGTCACAACATGTAAGTTTATTATCTTAAAAGTAAATAAACACATTTGCTAATGTTATCGGACCAACATTATTATTAGCAGTTAATGGAATCATAAAATCGGCGATATGTTTCGACTGATCACTCTACTAGGATCAAGTACTTAAATGTACACACAGCATCATGAACGAGTCAACAAGGCGCTACACACGCATGCGCACACTCGATCGCCAAGTCATACATACACTAACACGCCCGAACACGCCCGCACACACCCACCCACCCACACTACCCCACACCACCCACCCCCCACGCACACGCGCACGCGCACGCGCACGCGCACGCGCACGCGCACGCGCACGCGCACGCGCACACGCACACGCACACGCACACACACACACACACACACACACACACACACACACACACACACACTACATATAAATGACAAAACGACATAATTAGATGTTATGCAACAAAAGGCTCACTCAAGTCGTTGTTTATTACATATTTTCTAAAACCAGACCTCATGATCTCAACATCCACGCGGCCGGCCGTGTCTTTCTGTCCTGATTATTCTACGTAGACAAGGACATGTCTAAGTCTAACTCCTTCAACGCGCAACCTCCTCGGAGGAACTAGATAGCCAGTGGACTTTGCAAGTCTCATTTCCTTAAACGTGAATCGTGTTCAACTACGATTATTTACCTACAGACGAGAGTTAGTTTACGCGTCAGAACGTCATTGAGCCCACGTTGAACTTATCCAGACCAACCGCCCTGTCAAAGGTCACCAGGAATCGATTGCACAAGGCACACTTCCAGCTAGATCGACTCACGTTGCGTTATTGCGATGTACGTCGTAGAAGACTTTGATGAACATGATATTTTTATTAAGGAAGAAACATATAACGAAATTAAAATATAAAGAAAATTATTCCTAATTTTACGCACATCGGTGAAATACATTTGAAAACGTTGGTTCCCTGCGCATTAAGAGCCTAGTTCGTCCGTTGACATGAATAGCCCATGCATGATGATCATAAAGATGCATCGAAAACATTTCCACGCTTGCCGGACAGTCCACCACTGTCTACAGCCAAGTAGAATGAAAGATTCTTGTCCAAGGTTCGACACCTGCTGGATTGTGTTAATCGACAATCCGAAGCCCTAGCCACTGAAACGTGTGTGTGTGCGTGCGTGCGTCTGTGTTTATGTGTGTGTGGGTGTGTGTGTGTGTACGTACGTACGTAGGTACGTACGTACGTATATATGTATGCATGTATGTGTCAGTGCGTGTGTTTATGCCTGGGTGAGTACATATTTGCGCACATGTGTGTGTGTGTGTGTGTGTGTGTGTGTGTGTGTGTGTGTGTGTGTGTTTGTGTGTGTGTGTGGGTGCGTGCGTGCGAGCGAGCGTGCGTGGTGCGTGCGTGCGTAGACATTTCAAACAGTATTTTTCAAAGTTTGAAAGTGCGTTTACAAGACATCGACTAACACATCATCGCTGTCCCAAAGATGGGTTATCGGCCGTATCCTTGGTGTCATATCATCGTGACCAACAAACCACCTCGTTTCAGACTACCCAGTAAATGCACAAGTCCTATGGTTCTCGGAACAGTCGCTCAATGAAGACGAGTCGTTATCGATTTGAATATGGGTCCCATACAGTTGTACCACGCGTCCATGTTGAAGTTGTCCACCAGCTCAGCCAGCCCTTCACCCGACGCCTTCAGGTGCATCTGCAAACGACACGTATCAGTGTTGTGATTGTTACGATGCAGACCTGTGGTGTGACTAGAGCGTATGGAGACAGATATGTGGTTAGTGAGAGCAGGATGCGAGGTATATGAGATACACAGTTGCATTGGTGAAGTCGTGTAGATAAATGTATATAAAGGTGGTGAATTGACCTGTCAATGCAACCGTGCTAAATGACCATAGGTCGGTCGGTCGGTCGGTCGCGCGGTCGCGCGGTCGGTCGCGCGGTCGGTCGCGCGGTCGGTCGCGCGGTCGGTCGGTCGCGCGGTCGGTCGGTCGCGCGGTCGGTCGGTCGCGCGGTCGGTCGGTCGCGCGGTCGGTCGGTCGCGCGGTCGGTCGGTCGCGCGGTCGGTCGGTCGCGCGGTCGGTCGGTCGCGCGGTCGGTCGGTCGCGCGGTCGGTCGGTCGCGCGGTCGGTCGGTCGCGCGGTCGGTCGGTCGGTCGCGCGGTCGGTCGGTCGGTCGCGCGGTCGGTCGGTCGGTCGCGCGGTCGGTCGGTCGGTCGCGCGGTCGGTCGGTCGGTCGCGCGGTCGGTCGGTCGGTCGCTCGCGCGGTCGCTCGCGCGGTCGCTCGCGCGGTCGCTCGCGCGGTCGCTCGCGCGGTCGCTCGCGCGGTCGCTCGCGCGGTCGCTCGCGCGGTCGCTCGCGCGGTCGCTCGCGCGGTCGCTCGCGCGGTCGCTCGCGCGGTCGCTCGCGCGGTCGCTCGCGCGGTCGCTCGCGCGGTCGCTCGCGCGGTCGCTCGCGCGGTCGCTCGGTCACGGTCAGGTAGTGGTTGTGTAATGAACACACGACTCACGTCAAAGTATCGAGGCTTTAGACCTATTCTTGTGCCATGCTGGTCGGCCAAATGTGACGTGATTTCCTCCAGAACCGGGATGTCCACGAGCGCGTTGACACAGAGGTCCAGGCCTGT
Organism: Oasisia sp. SBJ-2009; assembly: GCA_964017155.1. Taxonomy (NCBI): domain Eukaryota; kingdom Metazoa; phylum Annelida; class Polychaeta; order Sabellida; family Siboglinidae; genus Oasisia; species Oasisia sp. SBJ-2009. Next base: position 2,108,153 of record OZ024860.1, read on the forward strand.
GATCACCCTGAGGGCGTGGGCCCCGAACACCGGACTTGTCGTGTTGTCGCCACTGACGTTGGCAAAGAGTCTCCTCATGACAGGTTCATCGTGCATCAACCTACACACAAGAACAGGGAATATTTGTCCCAAACACCCACAACATGATAGTTACAAACAGTTGTATAAGTATCGTGGGCATTGACGAGAAAACAAATAAAATAAAGAATAATCTCATAAAAGCGACGCGAGAGATTCTCTCTTTCTTCTTTCTCTCTTGTTCTCCCACCCTCTCTCTCCCTCTCTCTCTCTCTCTCCCTCTCTCTCTCTCTCTCTCTCTCTCCCTGCCACTCTCTCTCTCTCTCTCCCTCTCCCTCTCTCTCTCTCTCTCTCACTCTTTCTCTCCCTCACTCTCTCTCTCTCCTTCTCTCTCTCTCTCTTCGTCTCTCACTCTCTCCCCCTCTCTCCTCCCTCCCTCTCCCTCCCTTACTCCATCCCTCTCTCTCCCACCCTCCCTCCCTCTGTCTTCTTCCCTGTCTCTCCCTCCCCCTCTCTCTTTCCCGTTCTTTCTTCCTGTTCTCCTTTCTCTATGCTGTATCCACTTCTTCCCATCTTCCATTCCATCCTCTTCCCTTTCCTTCGCTATCTCCTTTCCCTACCTCCCCTCGCTTGGCCGACATTGTCTTGCGTTCTTTCATAGTGAACCGTCCGTATGGTCAGAATTTCAATTAAACAAACCAAAAAATAGTTTACGTATCAAGCGGCCACTTTCTATATCTTAAAGGATCTTGTTGCTAAGCAACCGATGATTCGATGGACAGGTCAGTGTCTCTGCGTGTGTGACGGGGACGCACGTACTGGATGAAGAAGCCAGACCCTCCCTGGATGGCGGCTTCCCTGTTTCCGTTCCCTCCAATCCCGAACGCCTGGCTCCACTGCCTCACTACAGTCTCGGCGTCGTCCTTGGTGCACCACGCATGCGCAGTGACAACCCCGTACACAGCCAGAACGACAGCCGCCAGTCGACGCATGATCTGCAGCAAAACAAACAAAATACTGTGACGTCACCGGGATTCTTGTCGTACCCCATTGTTTGTATCAGTGGCGCGATTTGCTGTTAGCGATGTTAACTGGCCCATAAAATACGGAATAGGCCCTACTGCGAAATGAGATCAATATTGGATAATTTTGTAAAGGGAACGTGCATTTACTAAATTAGTTCAGTATATGCGTAATCGGTCATTATATTAAATTATAAAGTAAACGTTCGCGTGAGGACGAAATTAAGTAAACGTAATCAGAACACTGCAGACGTGATCGACCCGGTGTAAGCTGTCAGCCCGCCAGCCTGAGCGAAGTTCGGTCTACCGTAAATAAACGCCAACATTTGGTAACACTCGTATCCACCTTTTCCAGTTGTCTACAACAAGGGCGATTGCCATAGCGAGCTCGCGGACTGGAAGGATTCGTTCGAGTACAAATTGTGGTACTTACGCGAAGTTTAAGTCCTGGTAAAATTGTTACGTCTTCACTCCAACCGCTGTGTCCCCTGAGTGGAGACGACAGTCCTGCCTTCGTCAATGACCGTGTCAATGACCATGTCTCCTGTCTCTCTACGTGACATACCGCACCAGAACGTCACCGCCGCGTGGGGGGTATTTATATTAAACTGCGCCGCCTGGCGATTGACCTCGTTTGAAGTACGGCTGTATAGCAGGTGCTTCTATAAGGACTATAACTGTATTACAGAAACGATGTAAACTTCTATAATACAATCACCTGTTGTATAGCCATACTCAAGGATCAGTTTTTGTAAATGTTTTAGCGCGAAATATGGCTTTCCCCAGGCATCGCTGGGTTATTCGTCTAGTTAACTAATAACTAATAACTAACCCACGATGTGGCTACGCAGCGAAAGGATATCACGAAATTACACTAATACAAGTTGGTTTGTATCAGCGTTGAAGGTCGATAGAGATTTGATGTTTTTCTTTGGTTACTGCAAATCATTATATTTGCATCTGAACTTGGGTGATTGTTGTGTACATAGTGGTGTGCACTGCCTATTAGACAGAGTGGTATACACTGCCTATTAGACAAAGTGGGATACGCTGTCTATTAGACAAATGGTGTACACTGCCTGTTAGACAAAGTGGGATACACTGCCTATTAGACAGAGTGGTGTACACTGCCTATTAGACAAAGTGGAATACATTGTCTATAAGACAGAATGGTGTACACTACTAATTGTTTACATTAAAGACACAACTCCTGAATGGACACTATGTTCGACTGGGAACATTATTTATAGTCAAACATTGCATATTTAAACGTCAAAGAACCGCTTTCTGATGGACTAGACACGTTGAGGAAACAGTTGTATCACACGGCGTGTGCCTCAGTACTAGTAGTTCACAGACCTGTCGTAAGTAATTCGATATGTTTGCCCTAGTCCTAGACGCAATGTTTTTGTTCGATTACAATCAAACAAACATACAGCAAACAACAGTTTCTCAGAAATAACATACCGTGGCTGCGTTGCCCCAGCCAAGGAGATGCTGTGGCGTCCTCCGGTATCATAAACAAAACATATCTGGTGGATACTTTCGGCAGGTCATCTGTCTGAGCTTTGAACTCCAATGGAACCTTTGATCACTTATTTGTTTGGCAAAAATTCGACACCATCATTCGTATGATTGAAGGGGCAACATTAATTTTGTTGTTGTACTTGTCATATCTGAAACAATGTCAATCTCATGAAACCAGTGAAGTGAAATTGAAATAAGCATGAATGGAAAACATATTTGTGTAACTTAATTTGTGTAACACTTCTAAGACGAGAATTGGCTACAGGATCGCACAAATCAGTTTAGAAAAGCGGATGTAGATGTTTTGGGCTCTGGATTTTTTAACGATCGTTATTTTCGTCGAGCATTTGTGACATGCAGTCCAGACAGCATTGAAAGTCGCCACTACTACTAAAATTACACAAATTATGTGATTAAAAGTAGCCATAATGAAAGAGGCATAGCTGCCACAAAGTGTAATGATGTGCAATGGTGCTTGTTACAACCGATAATGTAATAATCGCCCGGTAATGTAATAACTGCCCGATAATGTAATAAAATCAACCGATAATGTAATAACATAATGTAATAACATCAACCGATAATGTAATAAACTTGCTAACCTATAATGTAATAATTTTCAACCGATAATGTAATAAACTCCTCTTGCCTGATAATGTAATAACTTTCGCCTGATAATGTAATAACGTACACATTTCTCGTAGGACTTAGTCGTTTTCGTGGATTTCATGTTGGTTTCTTGTACTTAGTCGATTTCGTCGATTTCGTCGATTTCGTCGATTTCGTTTATTTCGCAATACCACAACTTTTGCTAATGGGATCAATTTACATTAAATCCAATATGCTGGTTCCAAATCGGAAGTCATATTTATCCCAGCAGGTCAGGATTTTGAGTTATACATTCTCATACCATTTATTAATGACGGGTTGGTGTAATATGCTACGTTGCAACTATGGGCTTCATTGATAACGAAATTGTCGGCCCAAACCCTGGTATCGATGATCTCACAAGTGTTCCCTTTCCATGGTATAATGTCAGGGTATCGAATGCCCACAGGCGTGGGATTTGCTGGTTCAATTCTAGTGTAAAACCCCGATGAAGAAATGGTTTCTTAAAGAATGTGTTATGTATATGTTTTAGTACGATGTTTGTCGACACTTTCGTGTCTGGCAATTCTCCCGTGATGTGCTCAAGATACATACATACATACACATACACACACACACACACACATATATATATATATATATATATGGCCACTTGTCACGAAACGTCGACAAACAGGTTTTCGGTCCCTACTGCCTTCAATATAGTCATTATAATACTGGAAATAGGTTGTCCATCTTTCTCTTGCGGAGAGCTTCGAGGGGATACCTAGTTTTGTATATCTATAATGAAAACTAATACCTACTATTGTCGATTATGTGTCATATTTTGGGTATTTTTGTGTAACTTATTACTAATTGTTTCTTTAAATTGTGTTTTATAGGTACACAACAGTATTAAGGCATCCAGTTAGAATAGAGTTATGATGATCTATGTTTTGTGGATATAGGAACACTAAAATTAATGTATTTGACATAGATCCTGGATTGTGGGTATCATTTTTATGATGGGGAAGTTTTGTGAAACCGTGGATATGCACTCATTCATATGGACCAATCTAGAACAGAATATAACTATATGACAGGTTTATCACGGTGAACATTACGTAACATACTTAGGCATTTGCGTCAACCCTATTTTAATTTGGAAACAATATTAATAAATGAAACATTTGGATAAAACTGATTTGGGGTAGGTTTGAATGAACCCGTGAGTATGCTCTTTGATTATTCACTGGATCCAGATATGTATAGATTAGTAAGACATATTAAAACCAGATGATTGTCGAACTACTCCCGTATTATAGGCCAAATCTTATATCTGTAGATGTATTACCCTTTTATTTATGACAATATTCCTCAAATATGAAGCCGTGAGTATGCTGAAGCCGTGAGTATGCATTAACGGTCATTCATGATGTGGGCCTGTAGCGTTGTCTACTGTTTTGTACTGGTACTAAAGACCGCCAAAACACCAACAAGAGATAGAACGACCACGATGCACTGCAAGAAAACGTAAGTAACTTTCTTTTCCTAACAACTCAACACGTTTTGTGAATTCATGTGAAATTAATAAACACTTAAGTATATGTTAAACGCATGTTCAGTATTTTATATGGACATTAGTGTGCAATATGCTGATATTCATGTAGGAGCGGTGTGTCATTACAACTGTCCCCGATAATAAAGCAGATTAGGCGTTTTATTTTGGTTTAAACTGGCATAGACAAGACGCATACTCACGGCTTCATGCATACTCATGGCTTCATTCATTTATGGGATCCAAACTTAGATAGATTATTACTTATCTAATAATTCTTTTGACAATGTTAATGAAAGGATTGACGGAAGACACATATAAGCTACTTTCCTGAAATAATATCTCAATTACTGCATGTTATTTTTGTCAACCCTCACTTTAATAAATATGTCCAAGTGAACTTAAAATCACTCAACTAATGCCACAAATGAAAGTATCGGTGGCAAATCAACATGACACACGTGCACAATGATTAGCACTCTGCCATCAACCGTTATTTGATTTTGATTTCTTATATAGTCACTGATGAATCGATGAATATTCATAGTTTCATGCATACTCATGGCTTCACCCATTTAAGGGACTTTAACTCAGGCAGATTGTTACCTATATCTACTACTTTTACATATATTACTACTGTAAGGATTCATGCTAAATCAACAAGCCACACATGTACACTGATCACAACTATAGGATAAGTGTCTATTTTATTTCGAAATTGTGCATAGCCACAGAAGAATTAATGCATACTCATGGCTTCTGCACAATTTCATCGCCACAAAGAGGCATGAACCTAACGTGAGGTTTTTACCCTTTTATTGCAGACTAAACGTGTGAAAACTGCAGCTGAAAACGAAAAGGATAGGTTGAGAACCCAGAGATATCGGGATGAACATTCAGCCGATCCGGAGTACCGGGCAATTCATTTCTGTAGCCCTTTATTTACATGTCTTTTGCTTAAACATCCCATTTTGCACAGAGGAAAAGGATGCTGCAACAGCAAGAGTCAATATAGGTGCAGCTGAGGTGCGATAGTTCGGGAGACAAGCTGGCCAGCAGCCAGCCCCAATGGGGACCTCGAGACGTAGGCGAGTGAAAGCGAGTGACCTGGGATTATCAACCTCAAGGTACATTAATATGATCCCTCATATTATAACCGTTGTAACCATCATACACTTTCATAACGTTTCTAATTATTTTATTTTAAGAGCTTACCATCTTATTTTGCTATTTATATGTGTGTAACCTTCAACATAGTACACTAAAAAAACCTCAATTCATAAATCTATAAAACATAATGTGCTCAATAACTAATACTTCGTTTCTCATCTTTCATGAATGCAAATTCCAATACTTTAAACATTCCAGTAAATTAATTGTATATGTAACTGGATGGTTTCCTTGGTATTTTCAGTATGATTGTAAAGATGCCGTTTAGCAAACTGCCAAAGGCCCGTCAGCT
>OZ024860.1:2119327-2164327 GCA_964017155.1 Oasisia sp. SBJ-2009
AACCCTCCTCTTTTCTCAGCCAGGCTTGGGACCGTCCATGGCAGAGTTTATGGCATTCATCATGTTGAGAAAAATTTGGAGAGCAAAACGAATCAAAATTAACACCAAGCTGAGATTGTTTAACTCAAATATGAAGGCAGTTTTGCTCTACGGAGCGGAGACATGGCGAACCACACAGAAGGCACTAAAGAAAATACAGACCTTCATCAACAAATGCCTGCGCAGAATACTACACTTGAAGTGGACAGACAAGGTACCGAACACCACACTCTGGAAAACAACCAAGCAACTACCCATAGAAAATGAAATAAAGAAGAGAAAATGGAGGTGGATAGGACATACACTAAGGAAACCACCAGAATCAATCACCCGTCAAGCCATCACATGGAACCCCACAGGGAAGAGAAGAAGAGGTAGGCCACGAAACACCTGGCAGAGAGACACAGAAAAAGATGCAAAAGAGATGGGGTACACCCGGAAAGAAATGGAGAAGATGGCCACAGACAGAAAACAGTGGCGTTCCTTAGTCGATGGCATATGCTCCGAGCGAGCGAAAAGGCATAAGTAAGTAAGTATTTAATTGAATCAACTTATATATATATATATATATATATATATATATATATATATATATATATATATATATATATATATATATAATTATATATATATATCAAACCCAACTCGCTTAAAACGAATACTGATATAACAACCAAGTGTGCTGACCAATGTAATTGACAGTTCAGCAAAAACATTCATAGACGGCACCAAAGTTAGGAGCTAAGAGAAATAACAAAATACACAATATTAAAGAGACACGAACCCGACGGACGGGACAAACAAGTAATTACTCTGGTGAAACAATAATTAGACATTCCTACCTCAACATAGATGATGAGGCGTGGGTGTTCAACCAGTAACTTCACAACATGTAACGTTGCTGCGTATTACAATTTATAAATTCACTGTAGGAAATACCAATTACCCAGTGCATAATCTGACCTTAGTGTAGTAACCGAGCAACTATATTTTGAATCCTTAATACAGCCATTTTCTATAACCCACATTGAGAATGGTGATATTTTTGTTGCCCTGTCACCTCTTCGGCTGCAGGCAGCTTGCTACGTATCGCCTATGACATAAGTGGAGAATTCCTCATTCCTCTACTACGAGCAACTTAATCCTGTCTGAATGATGAAAACTAACTTTGCCAAAGAGTATAGAGCTGGGAGGCGTAGTCTGACACAAGCATCCTTATATATTCTGTACTTTGTGACTCGACGAATGAGGCAGCCAGACTGAGCTAGTTATTGATCCTCAGTTCCCCACCATCTCAATTTCCCGGGATTGGGGAGTCCATTGCCCCTTTGCCCCCCCCCCGCCCCCCTCTGGTGAAACATAGTTATGTTTTTCTTAGACTCGTATGTGTATAATAATAATTAATGTTTGTATAGTATGTATGCTTTGATAACGAAACTAAGTTATAAAATGTATACAAAAGAAAAGAAAAAAGTGATGAAAAACTAACAGTAACAACGAACAATTTCAATTTCTGTTGATTTTGTCTGTCACATGTTTCCGCATATGTTTATTTTTTAATCGATTTTTTTCTAATTTAGCATTATCTGATAAAAAGATATCCTCATTTTCTTCCAAATTCAACTTGAGAGCCAATCAGGGTTCTGATTAAAAACTGCCACGGCGGTCACAACTGATACACTGCAATGCACCCAAAACGAAAACAATATATATACATATATACATATATTTCTGATTTTTCCTGATCGCCCGCCTGTATCTTCAGCATGTTGAAGCTAGGCGTTACTCGGAAGAAGAAGAAGACAAACGCCGACTAATTTCCCCAGTGAGCGGCTCAAAAGTGCTGCCACCTAACGGAAGCTTGTTAATCAAGGTGCCTAGAAAGGAAGGAACTCTTTTGCGTTGAAAACCAAAATTAGACAAGCGTTGACGCATCCGGTTTCAAGTGTTTTGCGGGCGTTATTTTGCCTGCTTATTTTTACGCAGTAATATCCCAAAATCATTCGTACTGAAATGAAGCAATTGTTTTAACTATATTATTCTTGTATGCTAGTTAATAATTAACTGGTTTTCAAACACACAGCACATTACCATTTCACCGACTGCTTGTCAGCCTTGTCTTGTGGCGTTGTGCTCGCCGGTGTGAGTGTGACAGAAAACGCAACTGAGCTGAACATTGTCATTGATTGAACTGGTTTACTTCCCTGAAGGCGAGGCTGAGCAGGTAAAAGCTATCGCCAGTTACGTTTCGTCATAATTATGACTAAACTGTTATCACACCGAGTGCGTTTTGATCGCGTAGTCAAACCAAAAACCCTATTTAGGTATGTAATACTTGACTGGCAGGAAGGGTGAATCAACGATCACCCACCCAACCCCTGCCCCAGGGCATCCGCCATGCCAGTTCACTTGCAAAGCCGTTGATGGCTACAAAAAGGCTGGATGAACATCGTTGCATCACATAATCCTGCCATGAACTGATCATATATCTTAAACTATTTCTATAAGACAAACATTATCGGATTTAAACCCAGCCATCTCAGACTCAATAACGATATTTAAAATAATTGTTTTTGTGTTACTCATATTCTCATAATATGCGTGGATGTGTGTAAAATGATGATTTTAATGCACTGTCGTATCAGTTTTGTGCATTATTTTATTACGTTGTGGTTCTAATGTAGGTGAAGTGAGGAAAGTGACAAGGCAACAATGGCTGATGTAGGCAGTGGAGATGCCGGACGCGAACAGTCCTCTGAGTCTGGTTCATCGCCAACAGCGCCCCCTGGTGGAGGCAGTGCAGTGAAAAGGCTCATTGTAAGTAGTACTAAGTATCCATCCCCAAAAATGTTGCAACATTATAATTACCCACTAGTCCGCTAGTTGGTATACTAGTAAGGATTAGGGCAGACTAGTAAACCTCCCTGCTAACTAGTCTGGAAGTCTCCACCCTACAATCGTCAATCAAGTATTTGTAGCCACAGTGACCCTAACCCATTCCCAGATGTGGATGTAACTGAATCCCAGATCATTAAAACATTGATAAATTGTTGCCAGTGAACAACTGGCTGCAGCATATTTTCTTAGGCATGGCCACTTGATGCTAACTTGTCTTGGCATTATTTATAAGATTAGCAGTTCTTTGATGTGTATAACTTTCTCTAGTGTGGATGTGATATTGTTATTTCCATAATACAGCAGCAGTTTTTATACCACTTTAATCTGAGGTAAATTTAAGGAATGATTATAGAACATTGGCAATGGAAGGTAGGCTCCCTGTATCTGTTAGACTGGCACCAGTTAATGGGTGCAGTTACCATCCGTTTTATTGCGTTGTTTTTGAATACAGATCTGATCATATCTTCAGTACTTCATTTGTTTTCTATGAACTACTTTGTTACCTTTAACAAGCATGGCATTATTATTTAATTGGGATGGCAAAACACACTGTTATTTAGTCTTAAATAACATTGTTACGATTTGGTAAGGCCAAAAATTATCTTATAAACTACAGCTATTATGCTATGTAATGGACAACACAAATTGTGACGTAAAGTGGTTGTGTTCCCTCCAGGAGCACATGAAGGCAGACAAACTCCAGGCTGTCCTCTGGATCATGCGACTCTTCACTGTCGTGTCTTCATTTCTCTTCATGATGCCTCTGCTTGGGTGAGTATCAGGCAGACAGTCAACTCAGTGCTGCCTTAGGGGCTGGTAAGACTGCAACACCACCCAGCAGGGCTTTGTGCAGGATAAAAGTCACACATGTTTTGGTGGACACATGGATGTTAACTGTTAAGCTACTTTACAAACTTTCAAATGTGCCTGATGACCTGAAATGGGCTACAAACACACATATGGTACACCATTTACACTCACTTTCAAGGCATAACTAACAATATCTATGGTTTTGGGAGACCTTTTTTGCTCCTTCATTTTTTTACCCATCGACCCATAATTATACCTGTCCATATTCGTTTTTACCCATCCAAATGACAGGTGGACGGGTCTCTACATAAAGCTATTCCTCCCAGGTGGTCACCTCACCCCTGATGGATCAAAACATTGTACGCTTCGAAAGCTACGCCCCAAAGTAAGTTAATTTCTTACAAAACAGGAACAAGAGGGATCCTTTGCAGCAACCAGACTAAGTGTTGTTTTTGTTTGCAGGGGTAACCCCTACAGCTACTACCAGAAGGCCCTGCTGAGTAATGCAGCCACGAGTGCGCTGCGCCTGCATCAGCGACTGCCAAACTTCCAGTTGTCTCGCGAGTTCCTGGCCCAGCTCCTGCTCGAGGACAGTGCACACTACCTCATCTTCTCCCTCATATTTGTCACCAGCTACCCCGTCACGAGTATCCTTTTTCCCTCAAGTGGCGAATGATGGTTGGGGGTGTAGAGTGCCGGACTGGTTGGTCAGGGGGAGAGAGGTTCCGGTTGTTTTCTTCATTTATATATATATGTGTGTATATATATATATATATATGTATATATATATATATATATAGACAGTTTCCTTTTCCTCCTCTTGCCCGTGTCACTTGGATGAGACATTAAACGTTGTCAGTCCATTTTGTGTCAGTCCATGCTGTGTGTCTGATGGTGTGTGTATCTGTTTGTGTATTTGTCTGTGTGTATCTGCGTGTGCATCTGTGCCTGTGAGTCACATCTCCATCAGTGTTGCATGTGTCTGACTGGTATTTCGCCTGTGGTAGCAGTTAGTAGATTGTTCTTTTCAAAATTTGTCCAGTGGTGTTTGAAAACTTAGGGAGCTCAACATTTCAAGATACTTTTTAAATTATAAGCATTTGGAAATCACCACCACTTAACACAAACACCAGCTCTGTCTCTGCTACACTTAGCACTTCGTTACGTCATACGTTTGACCATGCAATCTTTTTCTGAGGCTTACAACGTAATGCAATTTTTAAATGAATTAATGCCTTCTCCCCAACCATTGCTGGGTAATTTGGCTAGTACAGGTTGTTGTAATATATGTTTACATCCTCATAGGACCCACTTGGTCCTGTCTGGAAACATTCCCTCTCAATCTCTCTGAACACTTGTAGCAAAAAGTGTTTTCAACATTGGCCCTTGAGGCTCTAAGTCAGCTTTGTGGGATGAATGAGAACTAATTCAGATATTGAAATGTAAATGAGGGGATGTGGTTTTTATTTTTGTTTGATATTATTGCATCTGCAAATCACTTGCGTGAAAAAGTGAGCCTCTGTTGACTTGTGTCAGCTTTGATGACGGTTTATTCAGTCATTGTGTATGTATAGTCCTGTGTGAATCCTTGACCATCGTCCAGTGGTCGTGATCCCCATCTTCATGTTTGCTCTGCTGCACGCTACGACCTACACCATTCAGCTACTTGATGTAAGTGCCCGGACAATTGGCTCCTTACTTGTCTATGTTACAAACAAATCATCCTCACAAATTGGGTGTCCACCTGGTGGATGACGCTGGTGGAAACAATGTAAATACACCAGAGCCGCTAGATGGCGCCAACCATTTCATCATTGTCAAATGTGTGTTTAATTAGAATTTTGGGGGTGAGTTCAACTGATTCAGTGACAGACGTAATGGAAGAAACGACAACTTTAAACTGTATCTGGATGACTACTGGTTAAAATTCATTGTCACATATCAATCTTCTTTATGACATTGACATGTGACAGTGATGCGATGACGAGGTAACTATGTGTTCAATATGTAGCATGACGAGTCTGTTTACTATGTTATTGGTGCAATTATTTACAGAAAATTGGCCCTGGATCGCTGATGATTGTCCGTCGAATGATAGGCAAGCTGACCACACATCAGTCGAATATTCTCCGTTTCATTGCTTACAATGAGATCTTCCTGATGCCAGCCATGATCCTCATGATCTTCAGGTTAGTACAGTTGTGTTTACTGTGAGCCATGATCCTCATGATCTTGACTTCAAGTTAGTACAGTTGTGTTTACTGTGAGCCATGATCCTCATGATCTCCAGGTTAGTACAGTTGTTTTTACTGTGAGCCATGATCTTCAGGTTAGTACAGTTGTTTTTACTGTGAGCCATGATCTTCAGGTTAGTACAGTTGTTTTTACTGTGAGCCATGATCTTCAGGTTAGTGCAGTTGTTTTTACTGTGATCCATCATCCTCATGATCTTCATGTTAGTACAGTTGTTTTACTATGAGTCATGATCCTCATTATCTTCAGGTTAGTTCTGTTGTTTTTACTGTGAGGATGGGATTTTGAAGTGTACTCATACCGAGTTAAAAATAACTAAGATCTCCCTGTAATTTTGACCCAGGCCGAGTTTAATATCTTATGATAACACAGCTACGCTTGTTGGTTAGAATTAAAGTTGTACTGTTTATGTTTTACTGTGGTTGTTTGGAACTAGAAAATTTAATCATATTTGAAAATTTGAACAACCACTGCTCAAACATAATATATTTCAGCCCCTTGTTTAAAGTTTTTTACCTAGGAAATTAGGCACAGTTGCATAGAATGTTGTGACTGGGCGTACAGCCAAGTGTGAAGTTGTTGTCATGTGGTCATCCTATTTGTGTTGTTGTTGTTGTAGTGGCCGAGGCAGCTTCCTTCTGCCCTTCATCTACTACCGCTTCCTGTCTCTGCGCTACGCCTCCAGAAGAAACCCTTACTGCAGGTGTGTTCACTATTGCCACCATGTTCACTGTGTTCACTATTGCCACCATGTTCACAGATAGGTCTCTCAGATAAAACGTTCCTATTGGCTAAAATTGACGTCATTGAGGAATTCCTCTAGCAGATTCAGACAGTGGACATGCTGGGCTTTCCCGTAGTGAATGTCCGCCATGTGGCGAGAGAAATCCCGAAGAATGCGACTCGAACAAGTGCGATTTATCGGTTTTGTTTTACAAAATTCATTCGTGAAATGTTACGTAACCTTTCTAAAAAGGCTATAAAATGTACTAAATTGTAATATAAATGGCAAATATGCATTGCCAGTTGATAGAAAAGACATTATGTATGCTTTGGTGATGAAAAGTCGAAATCGTCAAATATCACAGTGCAATGTTTATAATGTTTTCTCTAAATCAAGTTTGTTGAGACGTGAGTCATTTTGTTAGAACAGGTCACATACATACATACATAGATACATACATAGATACATACATACATACATACATACACACACACACACACACACACACACACACACACACACACACACACACACACACACACACACACACACACGCTAGCACAATAACAGTTAAGATATATTCCGTGCATTGTTTGTTCCAGACAAGTTTTCTACGAGTTGCGAGTAACAGCAGAGACAATGTCCAACAAACCCATGTGTCCACAGCTGCTGAGAAACACTTGCTACAAACTCATCGCATTCATCAACCGCCTGGCTCCAGCCACACCCAGTCAGTAGACATCAGGCCTTGACGCCAGGAATCATTGACGGCATCTTGTCGTGGAGGCATCAGCAGTGGTCTCGCGTGTCGGAGCGGTCATATTTCAAGACTCGCCAAGTCAGCTAGGAGTGGTGTGTCAGCCAGGATCACTGAAACAATAAGTCACATTAATCACAAATCAAGTCCTATACCTACTGGCCCCACTTCCTGTTTGGCCACACTTCAAACGAGATCTCTAGTTTAAAGTAAGTTATTGAAACCTCACGAGTAATAAATGCAATCTCTTGCTAGGAAGTGAGAATGCATCCGCAATGGATAGGCAAATTTGAGGAGTTTTTGCAGTATTCTGAAAGTTGGAGAATTGACGCAAATAGGTGTACTGTATTGTAATACTGCGTCACCAGAACAATCTGGCTCAGTCTCTGTGCTATCTGTAGTAAGAGGAGAGATTTTTGTTTTAAAGGGAATATGCCTCCTGTTTCTTATTGTATAATAATATTATACTACAAAAATGAGTTGTTTCATACTGAGAGCCCACAAATGTTTTAATGTACCATTTTGGTTGGTGACATTTTTTAATTCGTAATGAATTATTTGTTTGTACTGCAGAAGAGTTGTCAACGTGAATGGTGACAACCACATTGACTGTGTAGATTTGACATTTGTGGCTCTGTTGAGTAACGACACTGCTTGGATTTATGCAGTTCGCTGTTTGGGGATTTGATTGACAACGCGGTGATTTGATTGACAGTATGGTATTTTTTTAAATTTGAACAATTAAATTATAAAATTGGTTCTGCTTCGTTCAAACATCTGGGTATTCAGTGTCTTATAAGAGATATAATTTACACTGTATAACATAACTGCACAATAACAAATATAATTTATATAAAACCAGGAGGCACAGACGCTTTAGTCACTATGATGTGCTGCACAAAAAAGGCAGTACATCATAGTGACTATGTTTGATTTTTGGTGAAATGATTCCAAAGTAAAACAAACTCTTCTACTCTCAGATCAGGGTTTTTCACAAGTAATGAGGTGACAGTTGTCTAGGGAAATCACATCAACAATCCGTCAACTTTCACTGATGTTTGTACACATTTACAAGCAAAATCTTCAGAATTCTGGCAAAAAATTTTTATTCATATCATTCATGTTTCAATAATGTTCCCACAATGTCATTAACACAGGTAAACATGAGTCTGAACTGGTGAGAGAACACCTGAAGACCTGTGTACTTACACTAACACCAACAGGTGTGTGTAATTACTAACATCTTAGATTAGGAAGTTGTAATTATTCTTAAACGTTTTCATGTTTTTGTTATTATGTATCCTTGTATGATTTAGAATGAGATAGAAAACACTACAAGTTTACATTGTTGTTACAAACTTTTTACCACAAAAAATTGCTCCCTCAAGGTTTAGCCTATCATGAAACAGTTTTGTTTATGTCCAAATCCATAATGTTTAATTATTTCACCCAATTAAATACACGTGTAAACTGACTACACAAACAAGGTAGCACATCATAGTGACTGTTTGATTTTTGGTGAAATTATTCCAAAGTAAAACAAACAATACATGTAATTGGGGAAGCTGTTTTAGACAATTGATATTGTTGAAAGGTTAACAGATGACTGAATTGGGCTCTGACAGACATTTGGTCAACACTGTTTGATATCATTGTCATAATTAATAGTTTAATTGTTGTGTGAAGTCTCTTTGTTCTGTCATGTTGTAAATATTATTTGCATACGCTTTACCAGGAGGACCGTCACCAACACGTATGTGTTGTATTATTACATGTAGAACGTTTTGTTGACAATCTAGGCATTTGTGTAAAGTAAGATATCTATATATTTATGAAAATATTAGCGTCATCTAAGTGGTGTTGACAACGAAACTAAATGGGGCTGGTGACATCCACAAATGTCCAGTGTGTAAGTGTAATTATTTATATATGACCCATCCCATTTACGCAGGTGTTATTTCAAAGGTGTTGTAAACGACTGAGTGTTGATAATTGTGAGTGTTGGCCGCCTCCGTGTTGTGTTCTCTGTGCAGACCTACGACGTCAGACCTATGACGTCAGACCTACGACGGCAGACCTATGACGTCAGACCACCTCGAGTGGTTCTCTAAAACTAGTTCAACTGTTGAAACAAATATTCATGTCAAACAGTTTCCGTATTGAATGTTTTGCAGAAAATGTGATTGAGTTATCTATTAAATTACCATGACTATATGCGATGGACAATTTGACTGGTTGTTCTTATTCCTGTTTCTCTTACTATCATTATGCATGATGTAACTGGACTCTGCAACGGCGCAGTGGCTAGAGCTTCGGACTCTCGACTACGAGATCCCAGGTTTGAATCCTGTGCTGTTGTATAAAACATAAGCTCAAAAAAATTGTATTACTTCAAATAAATAATTTTTCATAATAGTTTTTGTTTTGTTAAACAAATAACGCAACCGTCTTTGATTATTGTACTTTTTTTCATAGGAAGGGAGGTAATAAAATTTATAAACGGATAATTTCAAAACATGTTTTGAAATAATTCGTTTATGATATTTTTCAGATACTAATATTAATAATATTAAATCTCTGTGTCGGAGGACGGGGTGGAACGAAATTCCAGAAATTGAAATGGTCGACTGTCCTTGTAATCACAACTCCCTTTCTGCATTGTCAGAATGCTAGTGTATTGGCCTGTTGACACACTGCTTTGCACGTAATAACGACATTAATAGGTTGGCGACAAATGAAACTACTGCATGAGAGGCAATGATACTGTTAATGACAATAATTTTAAATCAAGGTATGTCCTTCAGTTTGTATGGGGAAAGTCTTGAGTTGCAAGCCTTGATTACCATGTCTGCATGGGAAGTGTCCCTCGGGCTATTCCCCCATCGGGGTGTGGGTGGTCCTCGTGGCATTTCGCCCAACTGGGGGTGGCGAATGGTTTCTGTCCCAGTCGCTGAAGTTGACTAAATGGATTAAATAAATGTAAATCTTGGCAAATAAACAACGTTGTTGTAGCTTAAGTCGTTATTATTAGTCATTAACGCGCGAACACCAGTCGTATACAAATGTGCATTAATGTCTATAGCCAGGTATTCAATCATACGTCAGCATGAGCTGGATGGCGAACTAAGCCAAGGGTCGACACAGCATATATTCGTGGATGATCCGAACCCGATTTTTCTTCACTGAGAGGCCGACGTTCCAGCCACTTCGCGTACGTACAATGATATGTGCCCGTCACGACGTCCGTGCGTCAAGGTACTGACTATAGTAGCGAGTATCGCTAGGCCTGGCGCCTACCATTAATATTTTCATTCATATAACCCACCGTTCTCTAGTGAAGAGACCGAGGGTGAATTTATCCGCTACAGTGCCAGCGATGTTGACATCTGTTTTCTGATGGCATACGTTGTTACCTTGTGTACATTAACAAACGCATAGTACGTTTTAGTATAGATACTTTGATGATGACCTTGTTTGACGTTCACTGGACGTGTACTACATAATTAGATGGCTCGGCGGTGTACTTCATTGTCACGGTGATGAGCAATGCTTTTCAATGGTATATGAGATGTCCATGAGTATATAGGTGACGTAAATAAAAGTACCCAATGAAACTGTGGAATGGCGCAATTTCTAACGTTAATTAATTTAAATTTACGGTGACCCTGTTTGATCGCCGCTCCACACAAACTGCCTCACCTCACAGTTCCACGTCAGACCGCATTTTTACTGGGAGAAATTGTTCTTTCATAGAAAATAAGACTTGTCCATAGTTGTAAAGTAGAATCACAGTCAACTTCATAGTATTCGCGGCAGTGTAAAAGTTCCAATAATCGTCATTTTATGGGTGACCTTATTTGACCTTGTCATCATTCTTATAGTTTCAGGATACAACACAATGTTGTACTTTATCTTGGAGATCAGATATTGCGCTTTCCAACAATATATGGTTTGGCCATGTTCTAATAATATAAAATACCTACTTAGCCATTTTAATATCGAGACGTTTTCAAAAGCGTCCAATTCCTAAAATCGATCGTTTTGTTTGACCTCGTATTGACGCTTACTGCACCACTTGGCAACTCTACGACAGGCCTAATCGTGACGGGAAATGCAGGGCTTTCCAATGACATAACATTTGGTGTGTGTAAGGGGACCATTTAAATCGGTCTGTTGGGTGGTTCTGCCGCTCGCCTATATGCGTTAGCGGATGCAGTACGCTCAAGTTATATTTACAGCAATGTCCCGGATGTCACGGTTTTCATGCGTAGCATTAGTCGCCTGTCGCCATCCCTGACGAAGGTGAATTACTACTGTATGTTGTCTGCCGGCCCTATCTGAATAGCATACGTCGTAAACAAGCAATACTGGCTATTGTATAGGACGGGGGTACGAGAGTAAGTTATTAAGTGTGTAAGCCGCAAGTCAGGCGGCTTAAATCAGTTAGACACTTGGATCTATGGTTTCTGACTACATTTCCGACTGGTTAATTTTATTAGTCAACTATTGGTTTTTATGAGAGAAAAAAAAATCTTAAATTGGTTTGTAACAGGATCACTGGCACGTCACACTCTACGTAGTGAGACGCACATATACAGCGTGTAAGACAGACAGCAATCTGACAACGGTCTGTGCACTGCGCCAGTTCACAGTTTACGATCGTAAATGTTGACAGCAAAAAGCGCCTTGGTCGTCAATTGCAACTATAGCACACGGAACAACATGATATACCACAAACACACTTTATTACAAACCAGTCTCATAGATTCCACATAATCGTACCCTGTGACACATGTTTACAACTAACCCAGTCCAGTCACTTCAAGACCTGATCTGCCCCGGGTCTTTAAACGATTCATATCAGAGACGTGCCGGCAGTTTCCCTTGCTGCTAACGTATTGGTCGCGTCAAGATGCCGGCTCCAGGCTTAGTGCATAAATAAGTAAAGTGAATTAATATTAAAATCACCCACTATGTAGCACTGCTCATTTACAACCTTAGGAGTTTCTGCAATATTCTTAAGTCACGGCAATGTAGTTTTCCTTCGAATATTAGATCGCTGTTCATTTCTGGTTTGTGACGCGTTTCGTGTGACACTCTCGGCCAAATGGCGCACATGCGCACACCAGGTCTGGAGAGTTGTCTCTCATAAACAGTGAGTACTAAGACAGAGTAGACTCCACGCGTCAGGCGGTACAGGCGACGGACAGACACACACGCGTGCTGTATGAGTGAATGCTTCGCTGCTAAAATATGACACAGCAGGCAACACCTGCTACCATCGCGAGGAGACGAGAATCCGATGTCTGTGTACCGCCGTAGGTAAGTTGGAGGACAAATTCGTAGGTGTGGCACCAACTGAAAGATAATCATGTCACGTTATTTAGTAAACAGTTCCTGTTATTATTTACGCTCGAACTACGGAGTAAATAAATGTTCTAAAATTCATTCCAGAGAGAATCGGGGCCACACGCTCGTATTTCAGGATATCGGATGCCGGGAAAAGAATATGTTAGATGAATATCATCAGCGTTTCTATATCAAAAAACATTAGGATGGTTCGTAGATTTGTACATTTTGTTGCAACATTCGTCCCTGGGTGGCCAGCTTGGGAGACTCAGTATTTCAAGACGTTGTAGGCCTACGTCAATCTCCAGCCGCGGAAGTTCACGTCTTCTACATTGTCGTAACAGCGATTATATCATGGATGTATCATTTTTAGTTATTAGCGCTTCAGTATGACGAAAGCGTAAATATGGACGCCGAATAGAAAAGACAATTAGCAGAATGTTGTGGCTAGTAAGTGCACAGTTGACTTACGGTCCGATGACGATGCCGCATCTCTTCTCTTGCGTGTACACAATCAGAAGACATTGCAGCATGTGGAGCCAATCACAAGCGGGATGAACACACTGAACCAGCTAAAAACTGTACCAACGCTACCTGCAAATAAACAGGTTAAAAAAAGTAGCCTATCAATTAGTGTCTTATTGGGTCACGATGTTTCGTAAGGAAGGTCGCGCCGAACTTCACATGCGCACGTGACGACTGTGCACTCGCGCACGTGTGCACGTGTGCATGCACGTGAATACACGCCCGCACTTGTATCATACAAGCGCGTGCACACGCGCAAGGCATAGGATTCCATGAAATAATTACATTAACAGGATTGTGTACATGACAGAGAATTAAACATTCTCAAATAATTGATTTTCATTTAAATTTCGGACACGAAAGAATCCCTTTCGGTTCCCAGAGAATCCCCAACAAGTTAAGTTATGGCCCATGCCTCTGTTTCGCTAACAAGTACATGAGTGAATAATTAATTTTAGTTAGCATCGCTTTTAGGGTTCGTACGTGACGTCAGACAATTTGAGAGTTAGCTAACCGAGGCATCAGTGTAGATGTAGGTCTACTTACCGGATTGCATGGCGGCTTCCCTGTTCCGGGTACGTGGAGTTTCTCTCTGTAGAAAAATTATTATTTCGTTAGAGCTATATTGCAGCACACCAAATATGTTACTGTAACACTGATTTGGCTAATAACTGCATAACTGTATTTTCTGGCGAAATATGATAATAGATGAGTTAAACATATTCTAGCGGTCGACTATCGTTGAAATCACAGTTCCTCCTCTTGCACTCTCAGAATACTATTGTGTCGTCATCGGTGGACGGACACATTGCTTTGCATTCTTGTATGTTTGGGACATAAGTTGACAAATATCATACGTAATGATCGCAGGAGACTAAGAGCCATGGTGACGATGACGATGACGATGACGATGACGATGACGATGACGATGACGATGACGATGACGATGACGATGACGATGACGATGACGATGACGATGACGATGACGATGACGATGACGATGACGATGACGATGATTGCACGTTTCTTACCATGTTTGGGAAGTTGCTCCACGATGGCAGTGTGGGAGTACGTCCCAATCTGCTCCACGATGGCAGTGTGGGAGTACGTCCCAATCTGCTCTACGATGGCAGTGTGGGAGTACGCTCCAATCTGCTCCAGGATGGCAGTGTAGGAGTACGCCCCAATCTGCTCCACGATGGCAGTGTGGGAGTACGTCCCCATCTGCTCCACGATGGCAGTGTGGGAGTACGTCCCCATCTGCTCCACGATGGCAGTGTGGGAGTACGTCCCCATCTGCTCCACGATGGCAGTGTGGGAGTACGCCCCAATCTGCTCCACGATGGCAGTGTGGGAGTACGTCCCCATCTGCTCCACGATGGCAGTGTGGGAATACGTCCCAATCTGCTCCACGATGGCAGTGTGGGAGTACGTCCCCATCTGCTCCACGATGGCAGTGTGGGAGTACGCCCCAATCTGCTCCACGATGGCAGTGTGGGAATACGCCCCAATCTCCTCCACGATGGCAGTGTGGGAATACGCCCCAATCTGCTCCACGATGGCAGTGTGGGAGTACGCCCCAATCTGCTCCACGATGGCAATGTGGGAGTACGCTCCAATCTGCTCCACGATGGCAGTGTGGGAGTACGTCCCCGTCTGCTCCACGATGGCAGTGTGGGAGTACGCCCCAATCTGCTCCACGATGGCAGTGTGGGAGTACGTCCCCATCTGCTCCACGATGGCAGTGTGGGAGTACGCCCCTATCTGCTCCACGACGGCGGTGTGAATCTAAGTCCCCAACCGCTCCACGATGGTTTGGGATGGCGAGGCCCCCAACTGCTCCACGAATGTAGGAGGTGACGATCTCTCCAATCAGATAAATCATCAGCTAAATCAATGAAATTAATTAAATTAATCTAACAATTAATGCAATATCATAACTAGGCCCTATTGTATCAATACCACAAGATATTCAGAATGTAAAAGCGAAAAATGCAAATTCTTATAAAACGCACTATCCAATCCTTTGAATTGCGCAAAGCGCTCTACACTTCATTCCTTGGTAGATCCGTTCAACCAAACATCATCTAGGCTTCTCGGGGAAGCATCCAGCCACGATGCAATTAATACGCAAAGACTATTCGTACACAAATACCCACCACTATCTATAGTCATGTACACATTCATACAGGTGAGTGAACTGGAACAATGTAAATTGAAAAAAACTTTCCCAAAGTTTGACACGGCAGCACAGAAATCGACCCCGGGTTCGACACAATGCACCACTGCGCGACTAGTGGCCAGCGCCACCATGACTGGCTCTCAGTTAACATTTCATTCGTGAAAGTCGTTATCGTCTAATGAAAACTTGACCATCTCGGCTTCCCGAGGAAGTATCCAGCCACACTGCAATTAATGCGCGAAGACTATTCGCACGCAAATATGGTTAACATACCAGCGACGCAGACAACACAGGTAAGCAGCACCATTGCCATAGTTCTTTCTTTCAGCATCATTCTTTCAATGGGTTTGTGAATAACTGCAATACACATCGCTTTTAGGCGCGGCGTTAGCAAACCCCGTGACCCCGTGACCCCGTGAGCGTTCCTGATGACCACCCCTGATACAGGCGAAGAAGCAGAATTGTTGGCCTTGTACCATAGCTGTCGAACATCTCAACTTCGTCGACTTATTTAGCTGTTATACGTGATACAGCCCACAGTCAGACGATGTACTGTGCATTTTGTGTAAGGCGTTGGTTTACCGCCTTCCCTACTAGCTACGGCCGCAAGTGTTGACAGCAAATGGCGTATTTGTGCTCATTGATTGCATGCGTCACAATCAAGCACACCGGTACAGCGGCGCTTCTCACAACCGTGACGTGGCGCGACGCGACGCGACGCGACGCGACGCGACGCGACGTGACGCAAGAGATAAAGTACAACTGGTCTGGGTTTTTGGCTAGTCAATAGTAATAGCGTGAATGTCCACTGAGTAATCGAGTCAATGGAGCATTCCAGAACTACCGAAGTTATTCCTTGACAGGATCGGCACGCGTGACGACACGTCATCATTTAGGACACTGCTAAAGACACATCTGTAACAATATAAAATAGGTACACACATATATCGACATAAGCTAAGTAATTAAGTTAAGTAAATACGTTAAAATGAATGTGTTAAAATAAGTTAAATAAATAAATAAATTCAATAAAATAAATAAATTCAATACAACGCTAAATTGACACCAGACGCCATCTCAACTTCTCTGGGAAGCATATTTGCGCATTGAAGTCTCCCATCACTCTCGTGTAGTGGTTTGGTTTTTTTAAAGTCTCACCGACGTCGTTGTAGAAGCTATTTATGTCTTCATCTGAGTATGGTGTTGTTGGTGCATATACTTGCACTATCCTTAGTCAATATTGTTACCCATTTCAATCTCTGTGATTGCCCAGGGTGAAATTAAACTAGTATTATTATACTATTATATTATATATTGCGTAAACTCAGTCGGCCGACTGCAGTCGGTAGGTGTGTGCTGAAATTTAGGCCGACGGTCGGCCTTATTCCGCCGATTGACGCCGATTCAAATGTTGAATCGGCAGTCGGCGTTAGCTAAAGATGTATCCGGTGTCGGCTGTGACGAATCGGCGTTTATCCGATGACGAGTCGGCTGGTGTGTGCTGGGTTTTTTTCATAGCACGACGATCGACGGTAACTTGGCCAGTAAGAAGGCAACACGCGATCATATGACAGATCTCGTCATAAGGTTACACCCGCATCTTTGTTTAGTTTTCAATCCAAGTCGATCCACAAAATTTAATTTTAATATTTTGTTTTCATATTTTACTAACATGGCGAATAACTAACATTTTAGAAAGAGGTAAATTGTGTTCTATCCTATAAATACTTAATCATTGTTCATCGTCGTTTTATATCGCTTATTTGTAAAGACGGCGCCATAAATAGACATAATTTCTGCATGATTTCATTTCCTGCTTCCAATAGGAATCGCCATTTTGTCTTTCGAAAACGCTACCACCTGGGCACAATTTGATACATGAAGACATTAAACTTTGGGACGCATTGCGTGTAGGAACATAACGGGAGTTGTCACTATTTGTTTCTGTTTTTATTTAATTTGATCTCTTTGATAATCTGCGTTCCCCGTGTGATATAATTATACTTTAAATTCGTGAAAATGTCCATCAAGTTGGAGAAATAATACATTAAAAGACGATTTCGTATTTCACAAGTAATACGTTTCGACTCACACCTAGCGAGTAGCTGATGATGGCCACCGATTTTGGACGAAATGTCGATGTGAGTCGAAATTTATTAATTGATTTGGACGAAATGTCGATGTGAGTCGAAATTTATTAATTTATTTAGACGAAATGTCGATGTGAGTCGAAATTTATTAATTTATTTGGACGAAATGTCGATGTGAGTCGAAATTTATTAATTTATTTGAACGAAATGTCGATGTGAGTCGAAATTTGTTAATTTATTTGGACGAAATGTCGACGTGAGTCGAAATTTATTAATTTATTTGGAAGAAATGTCGAAATGTCGACGTGAATCGAAATTTATTAATTTATTTGGACGAAATGTCGATGTGAGTCGAAATGTATTAATTGATTTGGACGAAATGTCGATGTGAGTCGAAATGTATTAATTGATTTGGACGAAATGTCGATGTGAGTCGAAATTTATAAATTTATTCGGACGAAATGTCGATGTGAGTCGAATTTCTTAAATTTATTTGGACGAAATGTCGATCTGAGTCGAAATTTATTAATTTATTTGGACGAAATGTCGGTGTGAGTCGAAATTTATTAATTTATTTGGACGAAATGTCGATGTGAGTCGAAATTTATTAATTGATATGTATATATATATATATATATATATATATATATATATATACATACATACTATTTATTTATTTATTTATTTAAACCCACCCCTTTTAAAATGAATACATCTAGACGACAACCAAGGTTACTGACTATTGTAGCTGGCAGTTCAGCAAAAACATTCATAGAAGGCATCAAAGTAAGAAACTAAGAGCAAAACGACAGAATGCTAAAGGGACACGAACCCATGGCCCCGACATAATATCCACTTAAAGCCGGCCTCCATCTACCTCTAGTTACATCTCCCAAACATACAGACTAGAAACCTAACAAAAAATAAGAAGTAGACCTAGTTACTTACTCTGGTTAATCAATATTTAAATAATTGTACCGTAACACGGATGACGAGGCCCAGGCGTTCAACTGTTAACTTCACAACATGTAACGTTACTGCTTATTTAAAAGGAAGGACGGAGGAAAGGATCATTCATTACGAAAGTTTGGTTTGGACTACAGCAGGGACAAACGCTTGGAAGAAGTTGAAGGGATGCTGGGAGATAAAAGTATATCACGGTAACTTAAAGGAAAGGTGCTCAGCGCGTGTGTTACCCCGGCATACTTGTACGACGATGGCACTTACAGAGAAACAACCGGAGACGGAGCAAGTTTGCGTAAATAATTGGGTCAGAAGAATTGGGGAGTGGAGAGAGTTGATATGCGAAACATGAACGAACTGGGAGTGGAATTTGGAATGATGGAATATTTCAAGAAGAACTCGGTACGGAGTAGGTTGAAATCTGTCTGTCATATGGAAAGACTGGACGATGGAAAACTGGCAGAGAGCAGACGCGCAGCAAGTGGAGAGAGAAGGCAGGCGAGGAAGCTCGCAATTGCATTGGGATGACTTCAATAAGAGAGACCTGGAAAATGGGAGAAGAATGGAGAACAATAGACAAACATAGAAGGAATTGGAGACTGTTGCTATGGAGAACGTAGTAAGATCAAAGTTTGACTACACCACTGTACGGGGCAGTAGTGTCCGGTTTGTTCCGAATAAATATCACAAGGTCGCATGTTGGTTATTATTAATATGAATTGCTTCCATGGCAAGATTCAGCGGTTTCCCCATCGTCGTCATCACCGGTCGTTAGAAATGTCTCAGATGTTTCGACCACTGGCCGATCGGCGCATGCGTGTCTTCATCTAAAATAATTATAAAAACCGAAACTGAATAGCAACGCATCGAAGCATAGCGATTCCGTCGGCGAACAGGGCGGACACGTGAGGTACCTGAAATGAAAAGATATCCAGTAATTATTTAACCGATTACTGTTGTCACTCTACATGTATCATTGTTATGATTGTAGTAGGCCTATGTGGTTAACGCTATGTCAGGCCGTATGTGTGTGGTTAACGCTATGCCTATGTCAGGCCTCTGTGTGAATAATGAATAGGCCTAATGAAAGATTCAAAAGACTTAATAAGATATAAGGACTTCTACAGAGTACTATCATAATCTTACCTTGGAGTGTGGCTGCGCCGACCGTGGAGTACTGCGTCAACGGCTGCACTCCCCACTCCTGCAGCCTCCACGTGTCCCTTTGTCAGTTCGTCTCCCGTGGCCGCTACGGATGTTCGTCATTCTCGACCTCTTGGTTGCTACGCTTGTTGTGAAAGTTCTATCCGCCAACTCGTGGTTTCGACAACGCTTCATGATGTCACAGACGCATTTAACGAGCATAAGCCAATCAGCACATCGAATAATTCTCGCGGTAAGACATCGACGCTACGTCATCCGTTATAACGTGACGTGTGACGTACTATTGTGACATGTGAGCAGATGTCGTTCGGTTTATTTCTTCATCTTCTGCCACTCCCAGTTTTTTTGGGGTTCGACAACAGGGTGTCTTGCAGTAATGATATATGGCAGTCCCAAACATAGCAAGGGGGAATAATAAAGCATAGGCACAAGCGTATGAATCTGGGACGTTTGGGGAATGAACACCCCAATGTTTGTGGAGGACGACATAAGGTCTTTTGACGGAGATTTTCGTTTCGGCGACGAAGGCTTTTTAGCGATGTCGAAATGGCGGAGTCTCCATAGGATTGACAGGTAACGGGTGACACGTATGTGTCAGGCAAACACCAACCGCTGGATGAGACGGTCATTGAGGAGGGTGCCACGGCGTCATCGATTGACAGAGGCGCCTCGTAGTGGATAGGCTAGCAGATGCATGTGATAAAGACAATTGAGTCGATAGATGGAGCCACTGCGCTGCATAGCAGTCGTTCAAAAGGGCGGTCAACGGAATGTCCATTGCTAAGCAAGTTTTTTTTATGACTGTCCCTAACCGTAGTAATTGTGTGTTATAAGGCCCTTACCATGCGATGGTGTCGTACCATTGATTCCAACGATTCCACACTCGACTGTAATGAGACAGTCCTGTCTTATTCGCTATGTGCATGACTACTTCGTTTGTGGAAATATCTCTCTATAGGCCTACACACTTCTTCCATTAATGACCACCGGCCAACTTGCTGACCATTACTATCATTGGTTTTTCAGAGCTGTCCTCTGTAGAATTAGTGAGTCCACTACAGATTACACATTTACCCCTGTGTGGGATTTTTTACTTCCCCTGGCATAGACACCAGATAGAAGTAGCCACCGGCTGTTTGTGTCGCTTCCAAAAGACACAGGCAATTGTGGTGTGAACGAAATTGTCTTAAGTTTCGAGATGGCGGCGAATGTTAGATGTTTCTTTCTCAGTAGTACCCAAATATAATTATATATTTCCAGGGCTCAGTTCCATTATTTTCCATAGACCTTGTGCACCCGCTGTTTGATATAGCCATCCGCCAAAAAGTCCACCTTTACACTTAGATTACGTAGACTCTATTATGTATGTGTTAATTTATTTAGTAGTGTTAGTAAGCCAGGCAAGTGATTTTAGTCGGTCTTAGTTAGTGTTGGCTGGTTGCTTAGATTAGTTATAATAAGTATTTTTGATAATTTGTTTGAGTTAGGCAAGTGCTATTTTTTCTTAATGTTAATGCAATTTACATTCCATGGTACATGTTTATTTATGGTTGCTGTTTTTTTGCAATTCTTCATTAAGTCATTCAATGGGTGAGGCGGAAGTACGAAGTGACGGAGTGACGGGGTGACGGAGTGACGGAGTGACGGAGTGACGGAGTGATGGAGTGACGGCGTGACGGCGTGACGGAGTGACGGAGATACGGAGTGACGGAGAGACGGAGTGATGGAGTGACGGCGTGGCGGAGTGACGGAGAGACGGAGAGACGAAGAGACAGAGTGACTGAGAGACGGGGTGACGAAGTGACGGAGTGACGAAGAGATGGAGTGACTGAGAGACGGAGTGACGGCGTGACGCAGAGACGGCGTGACGGAGAGACGGCGTGATGGAGAGACGGAGTGACTGAGAGACGGCGTGACGGAGAGACGGAGTGACGGAGAGACGGCGTGATGGAATGACGGAGTGACGGAGAGACGGTGTGACGGAGTGACGCAGGTACATGTTTATTTATGGTTGCTGTTTTTTGCAATTCTTCATTAAGTCATTCAATGGGTGGGGCGGAAGTACGAAGTGACGGAGTGACTGGGTGACGGAGTGACGGCGTGATAGAGTGATGGAGTGACGGCGTGACGACGTGACGGCGTGACGGAGTGACGGAGAGACGGAGTGACGGAGAGACGGAGGGACGAAGAGACGGAGTGACTGAGAGACGGAGTCACAGTGTGACGGGGTGACGGAGAGACGGAGTTACTGAGTGACGAAGTGACGGAGAGACGGAGAGACGGCGTGATGGAGAGACGGAGTGACGGAGAGACGGAGTGACGAAGAGACGGAGTGACGGAATGACGGAATGACGGAGAGACGGAGTGACTGAGTGACGGAATGACGGAGAGACGGCGTGACGGAGAGACGGAGTGACTGAGAGACGGAGTGACGGGGTGATGGAGTGACGGAGTGACGGCGTGACGGAGAGACGGCGTGACGGAGAGACGGAGACACGGGTTTTGAGTTGTTGGCAGTACGCATTATGCCTGAAGTGTCTCCGTGACCTTACACTTTATTTCGCATACGTGTTGCTTTAAAATGGTCTTCTGGTGAAATATGTTACTCTGTAGTTTATCTCGTCTCGTAGCTGCCGAGTTTATGACCACGTCCACACGTAGCTGTGACGTCTGTTGGGTCCCAGTTAAGGTGTTCTTGTAGTGTGTCTAGAAATAGGCATCCTGATAATGGCTTGCCAAAAGGAATTTATGTTTAAAGATAATGAAAGTCACTCTAACGGTTTTAGCTATATTAAAGTCTAAAGATTTTAGTTATAATAAAATGAATACAAAATTGGACATTAAGTTTACGCTGTCGTGATGAGTTATAAATATGAGTGTCTTCTAAGAGAGTAATGAGGCCGGAATGTTACTTTAAGTTAGTTGCGAAGTAATGGACACTTGTGAAATGACTCAATCGACGACTTTGCGTTGTAAACGGGCCACTGGGTTTAACATATGGTTTATTTATGTTATAGATGTGCTACGTACTACGAGTATTCATCTGATATTAAGATATGACATTCATGTTTTACAATACATGCATGTGATCATTATGACATGGTATTAATATCCCTCAGGAAAATATGCCTCGATGTTTTTTGCATTAATGTCACTTATTTTGCAAAAATATAGATATGTATGCTATATCCTTCTCATAGGGAAAGTCCCAAATATTAGAGATCTCAACACGTGAAATTACAAAAACAAAACTGGCTGGAAAAACGCATCCCCACATCAACGACAAGACTGCTTTGGCTACTGACCGTTATTGTGTTTAAATGAAGACATATTTACTGACGTATTATTTTCATTAGTATCCACAGGGCTATATATCCAGTCAGACCGACAGCCACACACAAGGGGCGCCATGTATTACGCCGACCTAATGGATTAGTCGTTGCAACGGTTTTTATACCATCAGCGGCCGGCCGCCAATTACGCGGAACGATAGCAGACGACAATTAACAGCGGAAATCGCGAGCCATAATCGCATCAGTCGATGCGATCGCGAGGTACGTTATTATCAATTTTGTTAAATCAGAATAGGTTTCGACGCACACCGAAAAATGCGAATAATTGATGGACGATCGACTGTGAGAGACGGCGGTGACAGAGAGCGGATGCCTTCCGGCCGCCCAGACGTTTCTCTTCCACTCAGTCTCAGCCTTTGACTTTGCATTAGGATATCTCTTCTTTGAACCAAATACCTAAGACGGCTACGTCACCCAAAATGTTCGATCATGTAGATTAATTTGCCCTGTAGTTTCGCAACACTAATAATAATAATAATGCTTTATTCGCCATTTTCACCATACAATATACGTGTCATGTGACATGTCAAATAGGAATGTGTTCAGGCGTTTGAGTCACGTGTGTATATTATAATATATATTAAAATATATAACATGTATAAAATGTTCCTTAAATAATTATGACCGAATACAAATTATTATTTGGATCTAATAAATAAGTCAATACTATCCCTAAAATGTATTTTAAAACGATACATTATCTGTTTAAAATATGTTAACCTAATAAATAAATAAATAAATAAATATATATACATAAACATAAATAAAGAATTATATATATTATATATATATATATATATATATATATATATATATATATATATATATATATATATATATATATGTATGTATGTATGTATATATATATATATGTACATATATATATATATATATATATATATATATATATATATATATATATATATAATTATATCCAAAACCAAAGTGGGGCATGGCTCAATGCCCCACCTGTCTGTGACTAACTATAATCGAGTTGGTGTAACTAGATCTATAATGTAAATGTAGGGATGGATATATCAACGTTTATTTTATAAGCATTTAACATATTTGGCTACAGACTTTCTGGGAGTAGACTTAATATATTTCTCGCAAGAGAACTTAGCTCGTTTGTGAAAATAAATATTGAAATAATATTGAATACAAACAATAAAGGAAAGAAGCGAACTGCTTATGATTCTTTTTATTCAGTTATCAACAAAACATGTATGCCATGTTGGTGCAGTTATGCTGATGCGTTAATCAAATAAATGTCATACAAAAAGCAAAGTTGTTTTGTTCACTTTGTTCTTGACTTTTCAGAAAATGCCTACACTTAGATTTTGTACATATATATTTTATATGTTCACTCCAATTGATTTTATTATTTATTATCACTCCCAGAAATTGGGTATGGTTAACAGTGTCTATTTGAGTCCCATCTATATAAATGTTGTTGATTCTGTTTCTCACACTAGGAATCTAAATGCCTCTGTACATGTTTTCTTGATATGTAACGAACGTTTATTAGCTTTAAACCAAAGTGAAAGTTTTTGTATTTAAATCATGTTACATTTTGGCAAATCTTTCCCTTGGATAAAACTATTAGTGTCAACTGCATACAAAATAGGAAAGGTGGTGTATGACACAGCGCTTAAATCGTTGATATCAATCAGGAATAATAAGGGACCTAATATTGATCCTTATGGCACTCCACAAGTTATATTTTTGTAAAGAACAGAATTGGTTTAACTAATTCTTACTGTTTGTTTTCTACCAGATAAATAACTTTGAAATCATTGGAGGACTGGTCCTCTTATTCCATAATGGTGTAAAAAAAATTATAGGATGTCAGTTATTAGTGAACACAATACGACATATGTATGGAAAAGCTTCGGATAGAACAGCAATTAATAATGCCAGTGTTTACCCATTACATTTACATTTACAACGTGGACGTAACTCAATCCATTACACTCGTATTGCTAACATGTGCTGCATGCTAGGGTTAGGGTCGGAGGAACAAGTCATTCACGACACAGATTCGTGTTTGATTACGTCATATCCTCTAACTTCCTGTCACAGCGATTTCGCTTAACGAACGCGACGAGGCGTTAAATGTGCTAAACCAAAACCAATCTTCATCGACCTGACTTAGTTCACGAGATATTTAATCGGAAACATGTAGTATCTAGGTGACACATCTCAGTAATCATGCCTGTGCTGGTATATCGCAGGCAGATCTTATCGTAATCTACACTCGTGCCTGGAGATAGTTGGCATGTTACCCTATTTTGTTTGTACGACCAATATAAGCGGATGAAAGAAAATAATAATAATACATTTTATTACCATTTCAAAACCATGTTATTTTGTATTGTTAACAATATATGACTTTACATACTGAGTGTATCTGTGAACCGCCATGAGTACGGTTATAAATAGTGTTGGTGTGTTAGATAGATATATATATATATATATATATATATATATATATATATGTATGTATATATATATATATATATATATATATATATATATATATATATATATACATGTATAAAACAATTGTGATAATAATCACAACTAATAATAAAAATTACAATAATGTCACTTCTGCGCGTAAAACATTTGGAAACGAAGCTCCAAGATGCAAGACAAAAATGGCGACGTCATGCACGCAGTTGGTTTAGTAAAAAATTAATATGAACTGTTATATTAATAACAATACTCTACTTTGATGGTAACTTGCAAAAGTATTATATAAGTATTTTGCAATGTAGAACCGAACCGTTGTGTCATCTATTTCTGAGTTTAATTTAACTTCATCCGTCTATTTCAGTAAAATTATATATGTATAACAAATGAATTATCCATATCAGAATACATATGGGAGGTGGTATATCTCGCGAAATTATTTGTTATCTAAATAAAGTAATACTTAACTCGTTTGGAACAGCGCTATGCACGACACTGAGTGAAGCGCTCATATAGGGTAAACATGTGATTCGTGTTCCCGTTCCGTTTTTAGCGACATTTAAAGACACCACACAGCGTAAGCACTGCAGACTAGACCTGCGTGCCCTATATATTACGTCAACAATATTTCGACCATAATGAAATTACCCTGAGAGTGTTCTGTGGAGGCCCTCCATGTAAATAGTTTTGGGCCTTTGGCGATTGCCTCCGTCTGCTCTGCCCTAAATCAATGCAACGCCATAGCATAGATCTATATCTTCACGACGATTCAGTGTGATAAATATTCCTATTTATTTTAGTCGCCAACACTGCATCTGGAACTATTCCCACCCGGGCTGTTTCCGCTGTCCGCCTCCGGCTACGGTTAATTAATGTTAATTAATGAGCATGAACGGTGCTTGGCCATGCAAGGAAACGTTCGTGTCGGTGACGTAACCATGACGTAATTTCGTCGCCTTCGTTTCAGTTCGACTCGCGTTTGAATTCCGTGTTTTCGTAAGCGACAATCACGTGACGACAGGCCAGAACTCGCCCGGCTGCGAGTAGGGAGTGATGGCGGTGGTTATGTTATGTATTGTCCTCCTGTGTCGCCATCAAACAGCGAATGTCACCTCCAGTGTCGATATTGAAAACTAATGACCTACACGTGACCAGTGCATGACACAACGTCACGTATTCACACTAGACGCTACGTGGCGACTCCGCATGAGTTTCGGATATATAATAAAATGTACATATAACATGTGGGGTTTATAAGAGCGAATTTGTTTTCTAAAACCCTGTCAGTTAAGGGTTCTTTCGGATTAAGGAGACGTATGACAGAGTAATAGGACATTGTAATTAATAAACTGTTTCCTGGCCTAGTTATGATTGGTTAAGTCAATCACTGAATAAAAACATATATATATATACTTCTGCCAGATCCCCTGTTTTCATCTCAATAAACAAAATGGCTACTAAATGGTGGAATTTAGAACCCATCCGAATAAAATTGCAATTGTATTGTTTTGCATAACGATAAGAGATCTACAGGTGGAAGTCACACAAAGCAAATGAAATTTAAACGAAACACTTGTTGAATTGTTTTATATAAATATCATTCAAGCTGTTGTGTATAACGTTTGCATCAGGCGTTTGGTGAGAGCTCAAGCGGCTTTTTGGTTTTTCTTAATAAAACGGCCTTTCGTCCGTTACATAATATAAAAACCTTATTGCTACGTTTCTGTCTGCGCGAAGTTATATGCTGTTCCTGTGTGTGAATATATACATATGCATATGCCTATGCCTATGCCTATGCCTATGCCTATGCCTATGCCTATGCCTATGCCTATGCCTATGCCTATGCCTATGCCTATGCCTATGCCTATGCCTATGCCTATGCCTATGCCTATGCCTATGCCTATGCCTATGCCTATGCCTATGCCTATGCCTATGCCTATGCCTATGCCTATGCCTATGCCTATGCCTATGCCTATGCCTATACCTATACATATATATATATATATATATATATATATATATATATATTGATATTGTACAGCAAGTAATGTATCGGTATGTCAAAATGCTCCACTCAAACGGTAACACTTCTGTATGATAATATTATACGGTACGGGAATCTGGATTGAAAGGGTTCTCATGGTATGCTGTGGAATGGGCGCGTTGGACATCACACACGTTTACGTATTAAATAACGCGCAGTAGATTTTATGTTGTCGAAATGGGAATGGTGCGTTATACAACGATTGTAAATGTGTAACGCCAGCCCTCCGCTGCCACTCAGGCGAGGGCATAAAGCACAGTCGACGCCTGCGACTGCAGTTGTAAATGTAGAGGAATCTTCTCTCGGGGTCCGTGACTGTTGCCGCCAGCGGTCGACGGGTGATAAGCCGGGTGTCCGGTTACACGGCCCCACGGGTTAGTGTCCGGCGAAGACATGTTTTTTTATTCGGACGCGTTTGAGTGTCGTCTTAGCGCCATTAAACAAAGGAGTGGGACGAACGTCTCACGGCGGACGACTGTGAGGGACGGGGAGTAGGGACCGGGGAGAAAGGGACATTGGAACACACGGGGCGGGCGGGCGGGCGGGCGGGCGGGCGGGCGGGCGGGCGGGCGGGCGGGCGGGCGGACGGACGGACGGACGGACGGACGGACGGACGGACGGACGGACGGACGGACGGACGGACGGACGGACGGACGGACGGACGGACGGACGGACGGACGGACGGACGGACCGACGGACCGACGGACCGACGGACCGACGGACCGACGGACCGACGGACCGACGGACCGACGGACCGACGGACCGACGGACCGACGGACCGACGGACCGACGGACCGACGGACCGACGGACCGACGGACCGACGGACCGACGGACCGACGGACCGACGGACCGACGGGCGGGCGGGCGGGCGGGCGGGCGGGCGGGCGGGCGGGCGGGCGGGCGGGCGGGCGGGCGGGCGGGCGGGCGGGCGGGCGGGCGGACGGACGGACGGACGGACGGACGGACGGACCGACGGACCGACGGACGGACGGACGGACGGACGGACGGACGGACGGACGGACGGACGGACGGACGGACGGACGGACGGACGGACGGACGGACGGACGGACGGATGAATAACGGATGAATAAATTAAAGTAGAAGAAATTGTATGTCTATATGTGTGACCGACCTTGTGTGTATGTAATGTGTGGGCATATCTATCTATCTATATATATATATATATATATATATATATATATATATATATATATATATATATATATATAGGCACGCATGCATACACCCATATACTCACACCTTCGATACCTGTCTCTCATGTGCAAACAAATACTTCATATATGAATGAATAAATGAAATTTATAAAGGGATGAAATTTGAATGAATGTATATATATATATTTATATATATATATATATATATATATATATATATATATATATGTATATATATATATATATGTATATATATATATATATATATATATATATATATATATATATATATATTGGGTCCTAGAAGCGTTTTCAGTGCCGTCTATTCAAACACTTGTTTTTCGAGACATTGACAGTATTTGTCTTGCCGACGGTCCCTCGGGGTGCGATAGATGTCGCCGAATGCCAACTCGCTGCCCCCCACCAACCCCGGCCAACCCTATCAGATAACGCACATAAAGATTTAAATACATACTTTCGTTCGTTATCAGACTGTCACTATGCTGTTGCCGACTCGAATGCTGACAAATTACATTACACAGTTTGCGTTGGCAATGGCGCGGGGAATTTTTATTCGATTCTTATGACATCTCGTGCCGACTCGGGCCTGGCTGTGGGACATTCCACGTGAATGGCTCGGTCGCTGGGCCGCGGGAGGGTGGGAAGTTGTGGGACAGAAGTGGGGTGCACGAATGTGGTGGTGGAACAGGGGGTGAAACGAGGCGGTATGGAAGGATGGGGAAATGGAGGAGGGAGGGAAGAGGAGGAGGGAGGGAAGGGGAGGAGGGAGGGAGGGAAGGGGAGGAGGGAGGGAAGGGGAGGAGGGAGGGAAGGGGAGGAGGGAGGGAAGGGGAGGAGGGAGGGAAGGGGAGGAGGGAGGGAAGGGGAGGAGGGATAAATTTATAAAAAGAATGAGTGAGGGAGTAAGTGAATGAGTGAGTGAGTGGATGGGTGGGTGAATGAATGAGTGAGTGAGTGAGTGACGAAGGGAGGGTGCATGCACGCACGCACGCACCCACGCACGCACACATACCACTGCATTACCACACGCCATATCCATGTACTTACACTGTGCAGCAGATAACGAATCGACTTTTCACGAAAACACCGCGAAAGGTCGACCAGCTGAACACGACGCCGTCCTTAATCCCGCATTCGAATCAACTTAGTCATCGACAATTCATGTAACCTCATAGCCAAATATTGTCTGACAAACGGAAGAACATTCAAAGTCAAATTAGTCGACTTCTAGATTTCCGGATTTAAGTCGCTCGCCAACAGCGGACGCGGCGTGTACACACGGCTAATAGAGACGACTTGCCTCTCAGTGTACATACGACCAGATCTAACGCAAACGTCGCCAACTTTCAACAAACAGTAACGCGGGTACCAATAGCGGCGCATTTCAAATATTTGACCGCAAACAGCGCGATGTGGACCCGGAATAAAACCGTTGGGTGTTATCTCCGCCCGAGCAAACAGTTTAAATTGTACCATTGTTCGTCTGTAAATCCGGTGTTCTGTCAGCAGTTCGATCGGTGTCGTGGGCTCGCTTAACGATGCCGGGTTAAAACGAATATGTCTGCCTGTACGTTTTATTTAATTTAATAGCATGTTCTTATGACTGTAGCACATATCTTGAAGATATGCTGCATTCCATATTGTGTTTTGTCGAATTAAGCCGTAACACGGCATGCAATTATAAAGTCTCCACCGAGCAACATAGTGAAAAGAACCAAACTTCAAACAGCAGATGTATCATTATAGAGGAAGAGAGCGAGAGGAGTGAGGGAGAGAGAGAGAGAGTGTGTGTGTGTGTGTGTGTGTGTGTGTGTGTGTGTGTGTGTGTGTGTGTGTGTGTGTGTGTGTGTGTGTGTGTGGTGTGGTGTGGTGTGGTGTGGTGTGGTGTGGTGTGGTGTGGTGTGGTGTGTGGTCTGTGTGTGTGTGTGTGTGTGTGTGTGTGTGTGTGTGTGTGTGTGTGTGTGTGTGTGTGTGTGTGTGTGTGTGAGGTGTGGTGTGGTGTGGTGTGGTGTGTGTGTGTGTGTGTGTGGTGTGGTGTGTGTGTGTGTGTGTGGTGTGTGTGTGTGTGGTGTGGTGGTGTGGTGTGTGTGTGTGTGTGTGTGTGTGTGTGTGTGTGTGTGTGTGTGTGTGTGTGTGTGTGTGTGTGTGTGTGTGTGTGTCTGTGTGTGTCTGTGTGTGTCTGTGTGTGTGTGGTGTGGTGTGGTGTGGTGTGGTGTGGTGTGGTGTGGTGTGGTGTGTGTGTGTGTGTGTGTGTGTGTGTGTGTGTGTGTGGTGTGTGAGGTGTGAGTGAGTAAGTAAGTGACAAACATACAAAGAGGGGAAACGGAAAGATGGAGGTGTGTAGGTACATACACACTGTGTTAGATTCACACAGGCAGAAACACAATACGATTCCACGTGGTGGGCAATATTGGAACTATAATCGAAACCAGGTCCGAGTCACAACAGGACAAAAGGTTGTCTCATAAACGACAAGCTGTAGTAGTCGTATCAACATACACATTGATAGATACGTGCCAGGAAGCTGAACTGGATACACACGGTGACAGAGTTAAATAGCGGCGACATTGTACTTATTTTCAAATTATCTTAATCTGTGTACGTCTCTGTTTAAACCAAAATTGCTCGTAGTTCGAATTCTGAAATTGACTCTTGGAATTTTGTTTAAGAAACTAGATGATTATTGAAACTACACAGCTTTCTTGCATGAATAATCCGTTAACATCTGTCGGACGCTTGAACGAACAAACCAGTAGAAGTGATTTTCTTTTATAATTTTAGGTCTCTTCATTGGTGTCGAAGATCCGTGCTGTGCGACATGGCGGAAGACGTGCCAGTATTCGGAGCCGACTACAGACCAAAGACATGTCAGACCCAGACAACCACAAACCACAGACATGTTAGACCCAGCCAATGTCCACGCCAAGTAGGTGAAAGTGATCGATGTTACCCCCGTCACAGGCCTTGTGAAACGGTGAACAATATCGTCTGTCCACGAACGTGATACCCCGCAGTATATAGGAGGTAGCGGACAACGCGACGTTTTAGACTTGGCGTGGGGAATTTGCTGCTTAAATATATTAATAACTATTTGCAAGCACTACATTCTCTCAATCTCACGCACAATGCATGCATGCGCGCACGCATGCACAGACGCACACACATACGGAAGAACAAACGCAGAAACGTGCAAGTGTCTTTACACAGTCTTGCCAAACCATCCTAATTTGTTGATGTGTTGTTTTTATATTGTATCTAGTATATCCGTATTGCCAAACGAAGTTTATTGCCCACTTAATTGTCGCATTAGGTGTTCTGCTCCGCCATCTTCTCGCACGGGCGTCGTTCGGTGGGGGACGGGGGGGTGACGCGCCTCCCCGCCCCCCCCCCACTTTTCAGGGTGGGGGGACAGCATAGGAATTGTCCCCCCCCCACTTTTTATTTCAGAAAAATTGCGAGGCATATAGCCTGACTCAACACGCCTCTCTCTTAAAAGCCGCTACATAGGACTACCTAGACAATAAACTCGCGATATGAAGTTCAGCAAAGTTATTTATCGCAAATTAACACGAGGCAAACAGGTTTTGAGGCATGTTTTGCTATAATCCGTGGTAGTTATTTAAACAAACGTAATATTTTAATGTATTGAACGAAATTTTAGACAACTCTTCACAGTAGTCATCACAGGAGAGTTATCGAACAGCCCGTGGCATTTATACGAAAAATGCTTTGTTATTTCGCTGCACATTGATGATTTTAAATTTGTCGTGCATACGCAGAAAGGCCAATCGGAAAGTTTATAACAATCGGAAAAATGTAAGCCGCTGCCGGGCTCTATCAGTTTGCAACATTGTGTTGATATTATTAATAGGCTCTAGCCATTAAGCACATTTTAAATGATGAAATTTTTGCTTATCGCCGACCGCAGAAGCGGCGGATTCCTGCACTTTGTGCAACTTATTCCCATATGAGTGATAACAAATTTATTTGCCAAAATGTTGGATTTGGAAGTTCTACACAGGCACACCATGGGCGTCGATCAGTGGGGGACGAGGGGGACGCTGACCACCCCGCGGCCTGAGGGGGTCAGCAAAGGAAATGTCCTCATACTTTTATGTTCATAAAAAAAATTTATAGGCATATATAACGAGACTGATCACTCCCCTCTCTTAAAAACCCTACATCGTTCTAGTAGTAAAATTAATAATAAGAACTAAACTTCCAACTACCTAGTGGAAAATAACTAGATAAATTGCTTGGTGGGCCGCAGCCCGCACCTTGCTCTTAGTCCAGTAAATATTCATCATGCCGGGCTCTGTTATTTTGCACCCTTATATATATATATATATATATATATATATATATATATATATATACATATACATATACATATACATATACATATACATATACATATACATATACATATATATATATATACATATATACATATATACATATATACATATATACATATATACATATATACATATATACATATATACATATATACATATATACATATATATATATATATATATATATATATATATATATATATATATATATATAATTATACGGACTTTAAATATCGTTGTATGAAGCCAGGATTTCAACAAAATATACCAGGAAGTGCAACGGATTCTCTACCCATGTTTTGGTTTTGATACGTGATCTGGTCACGTGACGAGAGGTCAATAATTATTTTGAAGTTCGGCGTCGAAGATCGCCGCTGACTTAATCAACTCTGTCCACTTACTGCCTCTGTTTTCTTACCTGTTTGGCCGAACTGCATCTGTGTTGACCGACGACTGACCAACAAGGCCAGTTAGCCGTTGGTCAATATTGAATGAAGCGGTGGTCGATGGCCTGTGGTCGACAGTAGACGGAGATGGACAGTTGGAGTTAATGTGCGGTCGTAAAAGAGAAGCCGTGGACAAAGGCTCGTGGGAATAGCCACAGGTCACTGATACGATTCATACGTTACAACATTGTTCGTTAATTACACGCCATATCGGTCACTGTGCATAAGTTCGTAGTTGTTGACAGACGTACTGAAGGCAGTCATCGACGTCACTTGTCACAGTATGACAGCTGACGTAACAGCAGACCTCAGCACTACTCACAAGAGGATGCCGCAGATTTTCAAATAGTCTAATTTCTAAAGTTTAAAAAGTATAGTTACTGGTTATAAAAAATTTAATTGTACTTATAACATAAATTATGTCGTTTCCTTGCATACGTCGGATTCAGTGGGAACAAGAGATTTAACCAGGGTTGCGTCAAAATCCGAAGATGACGTAATCTAGCGCTTCCACCAAAGGCAGCCTTCTTAAATGCCTGACGAAGCTGTGAGTGACGATTGAATGTGGGTGGATACTGGATACCCCGGCTGTTCTGAAGATGTTGATGTTCACAAATACTAACTTACTTACCGAATATTTAACATTATTAGCTTATATGATTACTTAAACAAACACAGCATTACGTAGTAAGCTACTACTTTTATGTGCTTCGTTTAAATACGATTCTGTAACGTCATAGCAAAAACAAAGTTGCATTTACATTGTAGTGGAATAGTTGTGGGTGTGGGTACTTCTTTTGGCACGAATAGTCTAAGTGAAAGGATTACTTTTTTTTATTGACTGTTGAAGTCCGCAATCTTGCTCGGTATGTACGTTTATTGCAACTGTCTCTCGAGAATAGCTTCTCACTAGTCGTCCAACTCTTCGATCTCACTCTTTGATTCGTTGAACAACAATGTCTTACATTATTGTGGCATTGTGGGTTATTTTGTTTGAATACCGTTTCACGTGTATATATAATTCATCAGGTAAGTATTCTCCGCGGAACTAAGTGAATTTTGCGAACCCTACCATCCGACATAAGCAAGGAAAAAATAAATCACCGCTAATCAAAAGAGCCAACGCATTCAGTCCGAGTTAGGCGAAAATCTGAATTGCATAACCTGACGTAGCTTTTGTTTGGTGGGAAACACACTACAAGTCACCTGTTGCTTGGAATTCTGTCCGAGCTTAGCGAAGATCGATTTATGCGACGTATACTGTATTTCTGGATTAATGCTTTTGAGCTATATGCTTACGTGGTTGACGGCATCAAACTTATTGTTGTGGAGTAGTACGCCTCGATGTTGTTCATTAGCATTTACCCGAAACCATATGACGCACATCGATACACCGAAGTCAAAAGAACACTTAAGTCGTGTCCTCTCTGTAAACGTCAATTATAGCGTTGTTATTTACTTGCAAACAAAACAGCTCCAAAGCGTATGTATCGTATGTGTATGCACAGTACGCATATACTATGTATATACACAATATTGCACTACTTTCTCACGCACTCAATCGTTATGATAACCTGCCCTTGTTGAAACACGGCGGTTTAACAGTTGACTTAACTTAGAGGTACAATACGAATTAAACCAAACACCGGAACTGTTTGTAAAGCAGCGGCTGACTTTTGCTATAAGCTAAACATGTTTAGACATGGCCAAATATTTCTTTCTACGTATATATATATATATATATATATATATATATATATATATATATATATATATATATATGCAAATATATAACATACATATCATAATACATATATAATGTATACATAATAATTATATATTATATAGGTATACACATATAATGTATATACTATTATGTATGTATGTATATATATATATATATATATATATATATATATATATAATATTGTATATATAGTATACAGATATATATATATATATATATATATATATATACATTATATATGTGTATTATATATTTGCACATACACAATTTTATTTACATTATATATATATATATATATATATATATATAGAGAGAGAGAGAGAGAGAGAGAGAGAGAGAGAGAGAGATTTGTACACGAAAGGACAGAATATTGCTCTAATCTCCCACGATCTACATCCCCAGTTGAATTGAATAACAAAAATTTAGATAGATATACAACATGCTTGTTGGCATATGTAAAATAAGATTACGTGCGTGTGCTCGCCAGAAAAATACTCTTCCCTGGTGAACCCCGTTGGCAAACTTACACAGAAGAAGACCTTCAGCAACTAACGGACAGCTTTTCCCACGCTTCTTATGAATTCGGACTGATTACATGCATTAATGACAACAAATGTCAAGGGACAGGATGTCATAGTGCCACCATCAAGCAGCACTAAAAAATGTAACATTTCGTGTCGTTGTTAT
The DNA here is from genome assembly GCA_964017155.1 of Oasisia sp. SBJ-2009. Classification (NCBI taxonomy): domain Eukaryota; kingdom Metazoa; phylum Annelida; class Polychaeta; order Sabellida; family Siboglinidae; genus Oasisia; species Oasisia sp. SBJ-2009. The sequence goes on from OZ024860.1 coordinate 2,155,389, forward strand.
TAGTTGATAATTTCGCTACCTAGAGCTCCCAATTACCAAACAGTGTGAATAAATGCTCACCTTAACTTGAGGTGTTTCCTATACATTTGTCGCAACAAATGTTTTGAAAACGCCACAACCGTTGCGTCTAAACTGACCCAGGAATGTGTACAACGATAATAACTTGACGTATAAAACCTATTAGTGTTTGCATGCCCAGACCAGACTTCTAAGTGAAGCGTAGTGGTGCATTGGCAAGAACCTGAGTTCGAGTCCGTGTGTCCGATAGCCTATACGTATTATATATGATTCTCAGGCGAGTGAACCCGAGTTTGAATGCGTGTGAATTGCAGCGTGGTTGATTTCATTCCAGAGAAATCCCGATTATGCAATATATAGCTACCATTACACTGAAGTTCCACTGTGTACATCTGATACAAGCAACCGTGTTGTATACGTACGACTTGTACGTCTAACGAATCACACCAGTCTAGATCCAGCCTGTTGGGAAATCATTCAGTTCTAACCTCAGGTAGAGGTACAGCAGAACAAAGAGCTACGAACAAGAATGCGATATAGACTCATTTTGGCACTCACGCCTAATGTAACGCGCTGATATCAGTGCGGCTGCAGTATTCAAGACAAAGGTAATAAGAAATAAATATGGAAACATGTATTATATTTACTCAATTTTCTGTTACATTGCGTCCTGTTCAGCCTATTAATCACTGAAAATCAGTATTTGCCTTAGTTACTACTGGAATTTTTATGTTGTACTTACTGTTAGTATTATGACAAATATGGCTATATAAACGTACAATATGGATAAGTGTACCTATGAGAAAGTGTGAACTCTCAATCCACACTAATCCGACTAATGATATAATGTCTACGTCTGGAGAATCATGGCGACAAGTATTGACATTCCGACACGATGTCTCACTGAGCAATCATTAGAGACAAATGAAGACGCATTACGCTCAGCTCCAACGAATTCACCACTTGTTAGACATCTGTGCTGCTGCGTGATTTATCTCTGCCCTCCCAGTCGGCGACTGTCGGCGTCAGTCGGGAACAAAGGTTGAAAGATCCGCCAGACAATGAGAACATCATTTCCGTTTCTCTTGTGAAGCTTTGCCGCGAGCCAATTACAACGAAGACTGCGCCGCCACGGTTGGCCATTAACAACCAGCGCGAGTCTATCCGATTAGATTAATACAAAGAACAAATGAAGCGTGCAACGTGGTTGTTAGGCTCGTCGGCGCATGCAGCTTGTGGCGAGTTGTGTTGGAATGGTAATGTTGCACGTTTTCTTCGCGCACGCAAAAAGATGAATAGATTGCAAGAATACCGTGTGTGTTTAGGAGCAAGTTCATCTTCGCAGTTCGACCTGTGGTGTTGTTAATTAAAACCAACGGACGAAACATATGGATATATTTTAGTAGGAGCAGCAGCTAATCAATACATGGAGCAACATCGAGCAAAGTAGTATAGTTCGGACTACTATTGTATTGTTGTTATACTCTTGTTAGCATATATCGGTCTACAATAAAACAACAGCTGTGTAGGAATTTAATCAGTGCCATCGCAAAAGTGAAATGAATAGTTGTAAAACAAATTGTGTAAAATAACAATTTCTCAAAAAAGTATTTTACACAGTACAGCTATTATTGAGGTCATCACCAGCGCTAATTCCATTGTTACATTGTGACCAGTCTAACACGCTAAATTAGCATACTGGACGTGTTTTCATTATGGACATATGTTGTATTCTGACTTTATCCGTTCGTTTCCGTGGATATAGCACATGGTCTTAAAAGTCAAATCAACAAACGACGGTCGAAAACAAAGATGATAATTAAAACATCTGGCAGCAATAACGAACATAATTATGATCATCGTCTAAAACGTGCAACTATAGTTGCACGATAAATCAGACATCGTCCATTTAATGTAACGCGTGACTTGGGTTCAACAGTAAAATTAATCTCAATGTGTCTGGTGTACCTGAGCGCTCTAAGCATAGGAGACATAGCTTGATACCACAGTGAAACTTGCAGAACTAAGAACTATTTCTTGAAACTTCTTACGTTTGTGTCTTTTTTTATTTGTACAGCATCTTTAGTCTCCTGCGATAACAAAAGTAAGACCTTGTTATTACAAATAATGTTTTCATTATTTAAATTCTGTTTCACTATAGAGAAGCTGAATTTACCAGTGCGAAAGCAAGCAAGCGCACACACGAACACGCACGCACGCAAACACGCTCATACACATATCATGCATTATACATATACGCACAATATACGTTTCTGTCACAGACCGGCTCGTTGATATAGTGTCTTAGCTATTCATGCATGCATGAACATGCATTTTTGACACATTTCTTGCGACTATTAAGGCCTATTTCAATGGAGGCAGAGAAGAAGTTGTCAAAGCAAGGATACAAAAAGCAAGAGTATAGCATTTACCTTGTTGAGACAAATTTGGAAAGTAAAACAAATCAAACTGAGAATATTCAATTCAAATGTCAAGGCAGTATTACTTTATATATATAGGAGATATGGCGAAGTACACAGAAAACACTAAAAAGACATTCATCAACAAATGTCTGCGCATAATCGTCCACCTGAAGTGGTCATACAAGGTAACCAACACTACAGTCTAGAAATGGACCAAACAACTACCCACAGAAAATGAAGTAAAGAAGAGAAAATGGATGTGGATGGAAACACGCTTAGGAAACCTCCAGAAACCATCAACCGTCAAACCATCACATGGAACCCCCAGGGAAGAGGCGAAGAGGTAGGCCACGGAACACCTGACAAAGAGATACATAAAGGGAAACACAAGAGATGGGATACACCACGAGAGAGATGGAGAGGATGGTCACAGACAGACAACAGTGGCGTTCCTTGGTCGATGACTTATGCTCCCAACGAGCAAACAGGCATAAGTAAGTACGTAATATACAAATAAAGGTTTGTTTTTCAAATGCACTTTCTTCTTTGTCCTTGTTTTGTTTTATGGGCGCGAGTGAAACATAAATACTACAGTGCGCTCATCGAGTGTACTATTGTGAATAATGCTTCCGTGCCAATAGACAGCTTTATCCACAAGCGCCGATTTGATTTCGACAGTTCTTTGGCGTGTCTGTCAGTGATGTTGGCTGCTGACCGATCACTCAGTCGCCCAACCAGCCACCTGCGGCCGGACCAGCGTCGACCTGGTGGCATGAATCACCGCCAACGACCTTTGAATGGCCGACGTGCAGAGAGTCTTTCTGCAGATTAGCGATCCTCAGAGGAACGATCATTGCACAGATGAAAATGTCAGCGTGTTTGTCTCGGTCGATTGGAAGACGTACAGCCGAAAATTCATTATATCATTCCGTAATGGCGGAGTCGTGATGCGTGTGCGAGGCTGAAATGTTCGCCGCTGTGTCGGAATCTGGAGTCGTACACTTAATCAAAACAACAAACCGTGGCGGTGTGATGAATTATTAAAATAAATGTTACTACAAATGATTATCGCTGAACGAATAGAGTATGTTTGTTAGAGTACGGACAGTATTAAGTCACTGGTAGATTTACTACCGTTGAATGTATACTACTATTATTTATGTTGCTTTCAGAGCAGAACGAATAAACACGTTTTTTGTTGATACGTTTGAAAAAATATCACAACCGACTGAAATGGCGTCTATTTCTCGGCAGTTCTGTTGGAATTCCGTAATGTTGGTTGAATATTATTAATTTGCTGTGATATTATCAAATGCATTTTTCCATTCGTATGCATTATAATTATATTTAACATATCTACATAATATTATATGTACGTGTATATATATATATATATATATATATATATGTACATATATATATATATATATATATATATATATATATATATATATATATATATATATATATTATATAGATATATCCATATTTGTATATATATTTATATATATATATATTGTATATATATATATATATATATATATACTATATAATTATATATATATATATATATATATATATATATATATATATATATATAGATATATACAATAGTATATATATTTATAAATGTATATATATATATATATAAATGATATAAGTAATATTATAAGATATGTGTATGTATGTGCATATACATGTATGTGTGCTTATGTGCGTTGGAATTCGCTTGGCCTAGCCACAATTCCTTTAAAATCAATCAATTATCTGGCCGGTTGTATCTGAATAGAAGCACACGTTGGCCAAACACGCGGCGTCGATTCAACTCGCCAACGCTTACGCAAGATTAACCAGACGCTACGAATTCAAATTTTCGCGGACAATATTAATTACCCTCATGAGCGCCGGCCCCCGCCCCGCGAAGCTATAAAGATAATCTTCGCGTCAGTTAATGCCACTAAACGTGGCACCCGGGAAACTCGCTCCTGTCCGCCTCCCAACCCTTTCATATGACAGGGAGGGCTAAAAGGCAGCCGGGGTGAGAAATTACTTCCCGTTGTTCGATTGCCAAATTATCCGCGGGCAGTTTCCCGGTGACTTGGCGCGGGCTGCCGGTGGGTCAGATCAAAACGTGTGTGTGGATATTAATTATGAACGCATGAAAACTGAACCCGGAGCAACACACGCTGTTTCCGGGGCTATGTGGCGGGGTGTTATAGGGCGGGGAAATCGACGATGGCGGGTGATAATGCGCTCTCATTGCATGGTCATTTGGTCAACTGACTGTGGCATTGGTAAATTTAATTATACATTTGAGAAAGCAAAGGTCCATGCAATGAATGACAATACAAAAAGCAACTTTCACGCATGTGAATTTATGCGCATACTTTGGGAGCATCGACAGGGCAATCATATCTCTTCCTCGTTGATAAGCTTCACTCGCCTGTGTCTGTTAATTCCCATCCGCAGGTCGCTGGCCTCTGATCTACCGAGTGGCAATGTATTAAGACAAATCGCGTTATTTGGAATTAATTACTTTTTCTGACACGTGGACGGATTTGGTAGTGGAATCCTGACATGGCGCAACTGTCGCGTTGCATTCGATTTACTGGGGAAATATTATTGAGTGCCGCAGAAATGAAAATGGTCACATTTGGACTAGTTTCGTAACAAAACACTTATAGTACCTATACGGAGCCGCAACAGTTGCACGCTGGCCAAGGATACAGTTTATTTATCAGGACAAACAAATCACATATTGATGGGTTCCTTTTCCCTCCACTTTCTGGGCATCTGTTCTCTTTGCCAATTTGTCATGTCCTATTCTTTTCCCATTTCAGCCTACTCCTCACCAGTTTCTTCTTAAGACTTTCCTTCACTCCAACCTCCTCTCTCAGTTCGTCCATTCTTCTCGTATCCGCTCTCGTCACTCCCACCATTCTTCTCTTATCCGCTCTCGTCACTTCCACCATTCTTCTCTTATCCGCTCTCGTCACTCCCACCATTCTTCTCGTATCCGCTCTCGTCACTCCCACCATTCTTCTCTTATCCGCTCTCGTCACTTCCACCATTCTTCTCTTATCTGCTCTCGTCACTCCCACCATTCTTCTCTTATCTGCTCTCGTCACTCCCACCATTCTTCTCTTATCTGCTCTCGTCACTCCCACCATTCTTCTCTTATCCGCTCTCGTCACTTCCACCATTCTTCTCTTATCCGCTCTCGTCACTCCCACCATTCTTCTCTTATCCGCTCTCGTCACTCCCACCATTCTTCTCTTATCCGCTCTCGTCACTCCCACCATTCTTCTCTTATCTGCTCTCGTCACTTCCACCATTCTTCTCTTATCCGCTCTCGTCACTCCCACCATTCTTCTCTTATCCACTCTCGTCACTCCCACCATTCTTCTCTTATCTGCTCTCGTCACTTCCACCATTCTTCTCTTATCCGCTCTCGTCACTCCCACCATTCTTCTCTTATCCGCTCTCGTCACTCCCACCATTCTTCTCTTATCCGCTCTCGTCACTCCCACCATTCTTCTCTTATCCGCTCTCGTCACTCCCACCATTCTTCTCTTATCTGCTCTCGTCACTCCCACCATTCTTCTCTTATCCGCTCTCGTCACTTCCACCATTCTTCTCTTATCCACTCTCGTCACTTCCACCATTCTTCTCTTATCCACTCTCGTCACTCCCACCATTCTTCTCTTATCCGCTCTCGTCACTTCCACCATTCTTCTCTTATCCACTCTCGTCACTCCCACCATTCTTCTCTTATCCGCTCTCGTCACTTCCACCATTCTTCTCTTATCCGCTCTCGTCACTCCCACCATTCTTCTCTTATCCGCTCTCGTCACTCCCACCATTCTTCTCTTATCTGCTCTCGTCACTCCCACCATTCTTCTCTTATCTGCTCTCGTCACTCCCACCATTCTTCTCTTATCCGCTCTCGTCACTCCCACCATTCTTCTCTTATCCGCTCTCGTCACTCCCACCATTCTTCTCTTATCCGCTCTCGTCACTCCCACCATTCTTCTCTTATCTGCTCTCGTCACTCCCACCATTCTTCTCTTATCCGCTCTCGTCACTCCCACCATTCTTCTCTTATCCGCTCTCGTCACTCCCACCATTCTTCTCTTATCTGCTCTCGTCACTTCCACCATTTTTCTCTTATCCGCTCTCGTCACTTCCACCATTCTTCTCTTATCCGCTCTCGTCACTCCCACCATTCTTCTCTTATCCGCTCTCGTCACTCCCACCATTCTTCTCTTATCTGCTCTCGTCACTCCCACCATTCTTCTCTTATCTGCTCTCGTCACTCCCACCATTCTTCTCTTATCTGCTCTCGTCACTCCCACCATTCTTCTCTTATCCGCTCTCGTCACTTCCACCATTCTTCTCTTATCCGCTCTCGTCACTCCCACCATTCTTCTCTTATCTGCTCTCGTCACTCCCACCATTCTTCTTATCCAGTTGTTTTCACAAACCTGCGCCTTCTCCTGTTGTCTTTTGTTAGTGCTATCGTTTCTAAGCCATACCTGCATGCCGGGGCAACACACGAGGTCAGCACCTCATATATAAGTGTACGCAATATCCTGTCTCCCATCACCCATTCGACTTTCCTCCAAGCATTTGCCCCTGCTGTCATCCTTCTGGAATGTCGGTGTCCGAATTGCCATCCCCACATATCGCTCCAACCAGGTAGATAAAACTGCCTCTTTGCTTAAGCTTTTTTCCATCCAAGTGTATTTCCAGGTCTTTCCTTCTGTGTCCCACCCACATTAATTTTATCTTCGTCTTCTCCAAACTTACTCTCAAATTGCAAATGAATTAGTATCATAATTCTCTTCTTTATCTCCAGTTGAATAAAACAGAAAATATGCCTAAGTGTTTTTATGAATTGGGTTTTTCATTGTCGAACTGTTTCTTAAATAATACTAATACTAATAATCTCAGTGCAAAATTAAACATTGCTATAGCTTGATCTCACATATGTATATTACCGATAAGTATATTACCGATAAGTATATTACCGATACTGTCCCCGGAGCCGGGTTCGAAACAATTTACTAAGTCGCCACGCATTGAACACATCACGGCGAACACACAACAATTTAATCATCCATATGTCACTAGAGAACGCTGGAGATCCAGCTGCTGAATCCGGAGACAGTTCTCATCCCCCACGACATCGACATCTCCAGGCAGGTTACGTCTTCCGATATTAAATCGTTTAGTTCCGGGTCCCGGGCGACTCGTCGTCGTCGCTGGCGACAAAGGTCGCGCTGGCGGCCGGGCGGTAGGCCGGGAGTGATTAGATGAGAGGCGTGGGAGCTTCGGGGGCAATTAGCGAAAGAGAAGCTGAAAATCGAGCTTATTGCGTTAATCGCGAGACGAACACAACGTTGTCGGTCCCGGCGGATCAGTCGACGCTCCCAGGTGTATATTGGATTAATTGTATAACTGTTGCTTTGACACCGAGAGAGGTTTATGGGTCACGTCGACAAGGGATGATGTGTTTCCTTGCCGTCGTTTTCTTTTTGACAGCCATCGGTTTACCGCGGAGATTACCGACTAAATATAGTGATTCCACCATCCCGGTAAACGATATTAGTGCGATATAATTTCGTCGGTTACCATCTGAATGATGCGTTCCTGAAATATTAAAACTGTAAACAAAACGTATGGTAAACAACACGACATATATATATATATATATATATATATATATATATATATATATATGTATATATGTATATATATATATATATATATATATATATATATATATATATATATATATATATTTGTTGCAGATAGACAAATTCTGTCTCTCCCTCTACCCCCTCTCTCTCCCTCAATCTCACTTTCTTTCTCTCTCCCCCTCTCTCTCTTCCCTCAGTAAACATATTCCAAGTGAGTGTACATATGCATAACTTCGTATATTTGAGGTTGGATGGAAATAGTGACCGTTTCACTGACGGAGCGAGTAGGAATATTCGCGTCATTACTTCAAGAATATTAATGAGAACTGAGTATTATCGCGTTTGAAATGCTTGCATTGATTAAAAATCGTTGCATTTTAATTTCATTTTATTTGAACACGCATACGATAGATTTATTTATATTTATTACGCTTACTAAAGCACCGTAATCTTTTTCCCCAGGAAAAATGTCTATTAATGAAGTTATTCGGAAACATTCGCAAACTTGCATAATTCAGATAGGAATGAATCAAACTAAATAAGCTTAATGGCGACTATCGCGAAATATGCGAAAGTTTCAAACACATATATATATATATATATATATATATATATATTATATCCTTGGCTCTGTACTCATCAAATCATTGTCACATACCCTGTCTACGTTATGTTCTTATGTTTGGGCAATGGTTATTCAAGTTATTCACCCACCCTTTAGAATCAACCGTCATTGCGTAGTTCACTGCGCGTGCATGAACATTTGTTATATCCGGGCTGAGTAATTAATCACCCA
>OZ024860.1:2171827-2199327 GCA_964017155.1 Oasisia sp. SBJ-2009
CCGTATTCTTGGTATTCTTGTTGTTCTACTTTTAATTCCTCTTCTTCGTTCCGCTCTTGTTCTCGCCGAAGACGCCTTCGCTGCCGTTGTTGGTCTAAGTCAGGGGGTTCTAGTTGACGACCTATACGGGACCAATTTATTGCATCACTACCAACAAAGTCTCAGTTTTGTGGATGTAGTATTGTAGCGGTGTGTTTCTTGTGTGAAAAGAATGCAGGTTGATATGTGTATGTTTGTTTGTTAGACTGTTTATCGACAGCAGCGTCATGTCACATGTCGTCATCTTCAGAGCAATACATAAGTCACTGCATGGACCGGTCGATGTTGACGTTTGATTTACATATTGTATGAAAGAATACGCATATATCGTTTGGTTCAGCTAGCAGTGGAATATTGACTTGCAATATGCCACACTGTTCCGCACACGATTGCAGCAATACTATAAGGAATATCGTGAGCTGTCATTGTTTTAACAAGACTTAACAAGATAATCAACTCTAGATGGTGGGTGGACAATGAAGCCCTTTGGCTTATCAAGAGCCCATCCCATCTATCTAAGGGTACCCGTCCCTTCTGAGGCATATGTCGATTTTATCTTTAAACATTGGTTGCTCTCCTTTGTACTCTTTCTAGGATATCATTTCTAGCATTGGTTACGTTTTAATTGAATGTATGTATGTATGTATGTATGTATGTATGTATGTATGTATGTATGTATGTATGTATGTATGTATGTATGTATGTATGAATGTATGTATGAATGTATGTATGTATGTATGTATGTATGTATGTATGTATGTATGTATGAATGTATGTATGTATGTATGTATATATATATATATATATATATATATATATATATATATATGCATGTATGTATGTATGTATGTATGTATGTATGTATGTATGTATGTATGTATGTATGTATGTATGTATGTATGTATGTATGATGTATGTATGTATGGGTGTAGTATGAACGTGTGTATACGTACATTACATCTGTATCGTATCATGAGCACACAATGTGTTCGGGAGTGAGGGTATATATACATATATATATATATATATATATATATATATATGTATGTATGTATGTATGTATGTATGTATGTATGTATGTATGTATGTATATATGTATGTATGTATATATATACATAGGCCTATATATATATATATATATATATATATATATATATATATATACGCACACCCACACCCACACCCACGCCCACGCCCACGCCCACGCACACGCACACGCACACGCACACGCACACGCACACGCACACGCACACGCACACGCACACCACACACCACACACCACACACCACACACCACACACCACACACACCACACACCACACTCACACTCACACTCACACTCACACTCACACTCACACTCACACTCACACTCACACTCACACTCACACTCACACTCACACTCACACTCACACTCACACTCACACTCACACTCACACGCACACGCACACGCACACGCACACGCACACACACACGTCCACGCCTGGTTCCCGTCTTCCGAGTATTGTCAGACTATATCCCTTCCTTCCCCCGTCCCTCCCACCCTGCAGGCACGGACTGTCCCTTTTCCGGACGTGCCTTGTCCGGACTTCCGGAAGCGTGTGTGACAGCTGTGGCGGTATACAGGACAAGTTTTCTGTTTCAACTAATCAGAACGGGGCGCATCAGGCCCCGCTATCAAAGCGACCATTAGCACCAATGTAAGCCGATTCGCGCTACGACAAGCGCGAATCATCGCCGCCGTTAATAACTGCGCCAGTTCCTTCTGATTGGCGCACGAGACGGACGCGTTACGTCCGGCGCTTGCACGTGACGGGCTGAGCGACGGACGCGTTACGTCCGGCGCCTGCACGTGACGGGCTGATCGACGGACAGCGCTGATTCAGTGCGACGATGCCGATGGTACTGTCACAGACCGTGGCAGAAGCTGATACTTCTCTTCCGCGGTGCCGTTCTTTTTATTCCGCTTGTCTCCCGACTTCGGTTCCCGATTCCCGAGAAGCCCTTCCCCTTCCAGGAAACCCACTTGGTCTTTATGTGAACACGTCTACTTCGTAATATCGTAATATCCCATTGATGGAGTAAGCTAATGTGAGACAGAACCGCTTAAATATAATACATAGCGACTGACAACTTATGTTTCCAAAATTATTTCCGGAAGGTTTAGTAGTCGTGAGCGTAATTTATGAATGTTTCAGCTGTTTTAAAAGTCTCAATGTGCAGTATATTCATGAAAATAAAACTGGCAAACAACTATCTTTAAATTGTTTTTTGTTGTTCTTGTTTGTGTTAGCAACATATATTGGGATATAGATAAAGATATTATTTCTTTAAAATGACAGGGATCCATTCGAATATCAATACCGTGGACCGGGTCTGTTTGTGTGTGTGTGTGTGTGTGTGTGTGTGTGTGTGTGTGTGTGTGTGTGTGTGTGTGTGTGTGTGTGTGTGTGTGTGTGTGTGTGTGTGTGTGTGTGTGTGTGTGTGTGTGTGTGTGTGTGTGTGTGTGTGTGTGTGTGTGTGTGTGTGTGTGTGTGTGTGTGTGTGTGTGTGTGTGTGTGTGTGTGTGTGTGTGTGTGTGTGTGTGTGTGTGTGTGTGTGTGTGTGTGTGTGTGTGTGTGTGTGTGTGTGTGTGTGTGTGTGTGTGTGTGTGTGTGTGTGTGTGTGTGTGTGTGTGTGTGTGTGTGTGTGTGTGTGTGTGTGTGTGTGTGTGTGTGTGTGTGTGTGTGTGTGTGTGTGTGTGTGTGTGTGTGTGTGTGTGTGTGTGTGTGTGTGTGTGTGTGTGTGTGTGTGTGTGTGTGTGTGTGTGTGTGTGTGTGGTATGTGGTGTGTGTGGTGTGTGTGGTGTGTGTGGTGTGGTGTGGTGTGGTGTGGTGTGGTGTGGTGTGGTGTGGTGTGGTGTGGTGTGGTGTGGTGTGGTGTGGTGTGGTGTGGTGTGGTGTGGTGTGGTGTGGTGTGGTGTGGTGTGGTGTGGTGTGGTGTGGTGTGGTGTGGTGTGGTGTGGTGTGGGTGGTGTGGGTGGGTGTGTGGGTGAGTGGGTGCGCGTGTGCGTGTGCGTGTGCGTGTGCGTGTGCGTGTGCGTGTGCGTGTGCGTGTGCGTGTGCGTGTGCGTGTGCGTGTGCGTGTGCGTGTACGTGTGCGTGTGCGTGTGCGTGTGCGTGTGCGTGTGCGTGTGCGTGTGCGTGTGCGTGTGCGTGTGCGTGTGCGTGTGCGTGTGCGTGTGCGTGTGCGTGCGCGTGCGCGTGCGCGTGCGCGTGCGCGTGCGCGTGCGCGTGCGCGTGCTCGTGCGCGAGCGCGTGCGCGTGTGTTTTTATGTATGTGTGTGTGTGTGTGTTGGTGCGTGTGTGCGTGCGTGTGTATGTTATTTTTAAAACATGGCTCAGATTCGTTCGAATATCAATACCGAACACCGGGAACAAACGCCCGTCCTCTCCCCACTAACCCTCCCTCCACCCCACCCCACCCCGCACCCAGCCCAGCGAGGGTGACAGGTGTGCGTGTAGGGGGTGTTGCTCGGCTTGTTACAACTCGTTGCGTTTTATGTCGGTTTTCGCGCCGTTGTCGAATTCAATGTCGATTTCATTGTCGATTTCATTAACGTGGCTTCTTTATGTGTTCACCTCCCCGCAGATGCTTCGGGCCGACCCGACGCACGTCTAATCAGACTAAAACGAAAACGACGCTGTTTAAACCCCGCCAGGACGTCGCCGCGAAATTAAGGATCTTAACGCGTCCACAGAGCTGACATTTATGATCCACGGGCAACGGTTGTCCGACATCTTTGTGTCTGACACTCGATGACAGCAGTGGCCCAACGGTCAGACGGCTATAGCTCGGACAGTGATAGTATCATATTAAAGACACTATGTCCGTCCATCAGTTATATATATATATATATATACATATATATATATATATATATATATATATATATATATTTATATATATATATATATATATATATATATATATATTTTATATATATTTTATATATGGTCATAAATAATGTATACGATGTCTATAGATATATATTACAATATATGCATATATATATACATGTATATATATATATATATATATATATATATATGTATATATATATATATATATGTATATATTATATACATACACACACAAAGTATAATATATATATATATATATATATATATATATATATATATATATATATATATATATATATTTCAACGTCTAATATATATATATATATAATATATAATATATATATATATATAATATTTATTATATTTATATATATTATACATAATGCATATATATGCATATATGCATATATATATATATATATATATATATATATATATATATTATATATATATAAAGTATCATATATATATATATCAACGTCTATCCACTCGTTTATATATATATATATATATATATATATATATATATATATATATACATATGTATATATATATATACATACATATATATATATATATATATATATATATATATATATAAATGAGTGGTTAGACGTTGAGATATATATATATGATACTTTATATATATATATATATATATATAATAATAATATATATATATATATATATATATATATGCATATATATATATGCATTATATATATATATATATATATATATATATATATATATATATATATATATATATATATATATATATATACATAATGCATATATATGCATATATATATATATATATATATAATAATAATAATAATAATAGTAATAAAATGAGCAGAATATGTCCACATGTTATGTTCACTGTTAATCTAGTTTGTTCCTTTTTTATTCCAAATGGCTCATCGCCCACCCACCAACCCACCCACTTCCGGTTTGGTATTATTGGATCTTGTGTATTTACAAATCATTAATTGTAATATTTTCGCAGATAGTTGCAAAGCAATGTTTATGTTTTTTCTCCGATAACCGACACGATTAACTTTGCGCGTGAGAAATAAAGATGTAAATAATCAGACGGTGAACGTGCATGTAGTTCTCGGGTTAAACGCCAGGAGTTTGGTATCGTAAAGGTAGTTTGCCAATTTGCCAAATGTCGGGTCGTCAGTGTACACGCCTACTTAGGTGCGATTATAGCAAATACGCGGCAATCGTCATAAATGTGCGCGCCCATTTTCATTACCCCCTAAAACTGGATTGTATGTCTAACATAAATACGTGGAAAATATGCCCCGACAAATTGTGTAAATCGTCTGATATAGCGTTCACACTGTCAATGTTGCGCCAGAAAATTATTTAGAATGTAACTAAAGTATTAAATAGTCGCATTTGGAATTTGTTTACTTAATAGCACTTACCATTTCAACGACAGCTCGCTCTCTCGGCCGTGTCGGCAAACTGGGACCAAGCATGCTGATTCAACGAACTTCCGGCTAATAATTGCTACCACTTAAGGATCACGTATGTTTTATTGACCAAACATATATGTCTACAATTATCATAATTGTATTGCTGTTGTCGTTATTTGATTAATATTATTTTATTGCCTTAAGTTGCATGGCTGCATGTTGAACGATATAGCCGATTTTATAAACATAACATTAACATATCATATTAAAAATAGTTGTTCATATAAAAGATAATACACATTAAATGTTGATGTCTGTGATATAAGAAGTACCGTAAACATATCAATAATATATACCTTTTAATAGGCATGTAACCAATTTCTATACACGACTTAATAAACCCTTATGTCAATCAACTATGCTGTATAACGGAACTTGCATCAGAGACGATTGTCAACAAACAGTCAGGTTGTAAACAACTTAGTATCATATATTGCATATGTGTCGTTGTTTGAATGTGTATGAATGATAAACACGCTCGAAATCAAACCTCCTTATCCAGTTATGCCCCCCGTCTATGTCCTCAGCCGGGCGGAATGACACTATCATTAATTTATTACGACGACACAAAACTTCAGCGACTTTTATAACATCTGTGGCCGTCCGTTTATCTTCTTTATGACGACTGCTCGAATCGTCTTGCCCCGCAAACGGACACAGTTTGGTTGTAAATACGGTTTCTATTGACAGAGAGATCGAAACATTAAGAAACTGCCATAAACTTTATGTGCCTTCGTCGCGCACGCCGACATAGCGATAAATCACGCTCGTTTAATTGGAACGACGTTAGCTCTACGTTGTGGGGCGGACGTTTATGATATCTGTAAATAGTCCAGGTTGTACCGTGTCAATGATTTCTTAATTTTCTCCGCGTGAAAGCGCTTGCGATTTCTTCAAGTTGACTGGAGTCAATAGATTGCTCTTGTGTGAATACATTTAACAGTCCTTGCGTAATCCGCTTAGCAGATTTAAATCGGGAGTCGTTGGTTTTAAAATCAGTAGTGCATGAATAGTTCACCTAAAACATTGTCGTATAACTGCGTATTTCGTTAAAATTACCCAGAAAATTTATTCTGAATATAATGCCGAAGTACATTTGCCTGTTTTGACCAGATTCGGTGAATAAAAATCTTGGCTATTGTTATGAAAACGCATTCTGACACGAAAAAATTAAGCGAATGAAACAATTGAAAAGAGGAACAATCTTTAACATTTTGACGAGCAAATGAAAAATACTATTGTTACAATATCGTTACAACTAGGCCCTATTATCATTATTAAGCCCTGCGTTCATTATTTATAATCTGGTATTACTATTACAAATATAACCATCGTGTTGTTTTGTACTGAAGGAAACCACATGTCAACGACAGTGTTACACATTTAGCAATTGTTCAATTATTTTCTTAATAATCGACGTAACGAAATACATTACACTGCGTTTTAGGTTTGAATATAAAACTAGGTAATTATGCAAATGCATGACATGTACTTCAATGTTCATGAACAAATTGCAATTAAAGTTGTCATTATTATCGCATCACTACAGGAATAACGACATTTAAACATGTTTCTAAACGGAATGTAGACGGCGTGAAATCGACAGTTTCCGAAGCCGCTATCAGATCAGTTTCCCACTGCGCTCTGGCCACAGTCCGCGTCGCTTTATCGGACATTCGTAATTAATTCATTGCGACGTAATTAAGTCTGATTTATTGCGCTGACTGTGCCTGTGGCGCCCCGCGGCGGCCGGCGGTTCCTGCGACGGGTGGCCCCGCCCACTTCTGGCGCGCGACGTCGCCCCGTAATCAGCATAGTGGGTCAACGTTTACATTTGTCTCGCTGCCGCATCGCATCGACAGGCGGCGCGGCTGATTTCATTAGCGCCGAGTGATTCGAGCGAGCGACTGCGCTGGTTGGCGAATCAGATCGTCACTCACAGAAACGCATTCGCGCGCGCGTGCCTGACGACTCGCATTCGGCCGCGGTCAGTTTTCATCGGTTCTGACCAGTGACGTCTCGCTGTTGCGTACCGTCGCCCGACCAATCGGACTCGCTCGGGATCACTGCGAATAGTTTCGCCGACTGTTTCTGTTTCGCCGCTGACTTCTTCAAGTTCTTGTCGTTTGTTTGTTCCGCGCGCACGACTGTACCAGTGTCACTTGGCCGCTGCAGCTTCCGGAAACTTTGCGAACAACTTGTGGCGGGTTTGCCAGACGAACTCAGACATATCCTAGTGCGACAACTTGAAGACGCAACGACGGATTTCTCGGTGGCCGTCTCCGGGACCATGGATGTCCTCCCGCCTCACACCCACGTCATCTCCCCGTCTCCCTCAGCCGTGCCCTCACCGGGACCGCCAACTCTCCCGCCGGCCGCCCATCGCCTCAGCCCCGTCGCCCTGTCGGTGGCGTCGACGACAACTTCGATGATGGCACCGGCCGCCAAGCCCGTCTATAGCTCCCCACCGCCGGCCCACAGCAGCGCCGAGAACAACACTTGTCGTCTGATCGAGTATCGCGGCGTCAAGGTGGCCGCCTTCGTCGTCGACGGCCGCGAGTTGATCTGTCTGCCGCAAGCCTTCGAACTGTTCCTGAAGCACCTGGTCGGCGGCCTGCACACCGTCTACACGAAGCTGAAGCGCCTCGACGTCGTCCCCATCGTGTGTAACGTCGAGCAGGTGCGGATCCTGCGCGGTCTCGGTGCCATCCAGCCCGGCGTCAACAGGTGTAAGCTGATAGCACCGAACGAGTTCGATACGCTCTACGAAGACTGCACCAACTCCAAGTAGGAACCTTTTCGTTTTTATATATTATATAGTATAACATATGCCTATGTAAAAAATTATATATATATATATATATTATATATATATATATATATATATATATATATATATATATATATATATATATATATTATATATATAATATATATATAACATAATATATATATATATATATATATATATATATATATATATATATATATATAATAATAATGTTATATATATATTATATATATATATATATATATATATATATATTACATATGTATTACATATATATATTACATATATATTACATATATATATATATTACATATATATTACATATATATTACATATATATATATATATATATATATATATATATATATATATATATATATATATATATATATATATATATATATAAATATATATATATATATATATAAATATATGATATATGTTTATGTACATATATATATATATATATATATATATATATATAAATATATACATAATATATATATATATATATATATATATATATATATATATATATATATATATATATATATATATATATATATGGCTTCGTATATATATATATTATATATATATATATATATATATATAATATATATATATATATATATATATATATATATATATATATATATATATATATATATATATATATATATATATATATATATATATATATATATATATATATATATATATGTGTGTGTGTGTGTGTGTGTGTGTGTGTGTGTGTGTGTGTGTGTGTGTGTGTGTGTGTGTGTGTGTGCGTGCGTGTGTGTGCGTGTGTGTGTGTATAGTTTGAAAGTGTGTGACATGTTTGTTTGCAATCGATAAAACAGTTTGGGCTTTCGATTATATAAGCCCGAACTGTTCTTACGATTTTACCGAAATGTATACTATGATCATGATATTGCATCGAAACATTACACGGAAAGTTGATAACACAGACAGAGACGGGCAGAGACAACAAACAGCCCGACGGTGGACGCAAGTCATTTTAACAGTTCTGTTGGTTCCAACAAATCGGCTACAAAAAAAAAATCTGTAATTGTTTTTTCTTCACATCACTGTTTTGGTAAACAATAATATTAATGTTTTTGTAACCAATATTTGTTCAGGCTTCGTGCAATGTTTTGTTAGTGTTCATAGCGTATAAACTTCCATATTTTCTCCTCTCAAAGTTCGCGAGCTCTTTATATTCTACACTTCTATCAGAATGAGCGTGGATGTCTGTCACGTTTCTGTCCAGTCTATGGTTTCGCATTTTACCTGTTTTATTATGTTTCTATGTTAAATGCAAATTCTCCGCATCGCATTTGCGACACTGCATTCAGCTGTATCCATTATAAATTAATATAAATGCAGTAAATTATTTACTTCGAGTTGATTAACCGATTGACAATCTACATTCGACTGATTCGTCTCATGTCTGCAGTTTTATGAACTCTGTCTACGCATCTATCACATATATTATAGTGGCCACGTCCTACTGAGGTGGAACGTTTGCCCGCGTTGTCTATCCTAAGGTCGTCGAGCCCTATGTTTCTTTCTTGTATGTTCATCAAAATGCATTGCGCTGTACAAGAATCAATATAGTTATTATATATTTACATATTATGCCTAGCTTGTTTGATTTGGCATTGACATCTTTGGAGAATATTATTATGTCGCCTAATAAATTATTTGGTTATCTCATTGACGCCCCGAGATATCTAAATACTATCACGACACCAACATTTCCTACATATATTCGAATCCAATTGGCCATATGGGCTTTCTCGTGACGACCCACTGGAACATTTACACTGCGCGTAATTATAAAAAGTTCCTCACGACACACTGTACACGATATGAAAGGTTTTAATTTAGATGCAACAACGGCATTTATGTGAAGGTTTTTGTGTTTCTGTACCGATGTCGCTATATTATATGATTGCGTTGTGCGCGTTTCTCTAGCAATTAATTTGTTATTTGCATAGTACCTCCATCAATCAGTCGATGTTGATTTTAAATGTCAGGATGTATTGTGTTTTTACTTTGATGTGCCGCTCAAAGCTCAATAACAGTTGCATTGAAAAAAATACAACTCAAATTGAAATAATGTGTTTACTGTATAACATCATAATTTAATTTATTCAAATATAAGCAGAGTGAATTAATTATAGTCAGTAACATTTATTAGAAACAAGTGTCCTTATACATTGATATTATACATTAATGACATTATCATCATTATCGTCATCATCAGAATCATTCGAAATTAAATGTTTTTTTTATATCAAGGCAGCGGTTCATATCAGCACACATCGCTAACACAAACGCTGCTAAATGTTGCAAATAATTGAGCAATGCGTATCATATTACAACAGGCATTAACTTTAGACCTGCGGCACCAATCGTGACGTTGCGCCAACCGTGAATTAGTCGTATATCGCGCAGGTCATGCGTGACGTAGCGTGACATAGCGCCCCGTAGCGAGGCATGCCCGTGCCTTCATCTTCACGTCAAACGCACTCACCAACAAGTCGACGATTTTGCTGCGGAATCGGAAATAATCCACTTACGTTCTGTCGGAGAGAGTCGACTCGTGAATAAATGAAGTGAGTGCTAATGCGTGTGAAGGATAAAGGGATTATCTCGTGCAGTGCCTACATCGATGATATTTGCTATCTGCCGTCATTAATGTCATCTCACAACTGCGCTCAAACCCAGTTCATAGTTTACAGAAAGAAACGGCAAAATAACACGTAGTTTATACAACCAAACGGTTAAGCGGACCTAATCGTGCGTTATTGTGTTAGTGTCCGAAAAAGCGTTACAATAACTCATGCAATGTCAACCAGCCTACGACATGGACGTTTCTACGTCATCGTCTACTATGACGTCATCGTCCACTATGAAGTGATATATTTTAGTTATGTCAGTTTCGTAGGTAAAGAAGTGAACTAATATTTATATTAATGCACTGCAATATGTTAGCTCGTTTGCAGTGACTTTGTACTTAAAATGGTTATTTATTTACTTATAATATCGTCGAATCTACGTAGTTTGTGCGGAAAGACGCCTTTCTCCGTTGCACAAATTGCAATGTTCGTGTGAAATAGTCGGATAAAGAGTTTATTTCTTTCTTTTTTATTTATGTAGTTATTGCTAAAGTATTTATTTGTTTATTTATTTAATTATTCATTTAACTATTTATTTATCTATTTATTGATACAATTTTGACAGTTTCCACTCAACAAACAACGAAAACTGTCACAACCAACTGGCCGACGTCAGCGAGAAAACCGTGCTTAGTAACATAATCATTACGTCAGGTCCCCGCAGCGACGGGATAAAAGATAAAATGAAGATGACAAATATTGACATACACCACGCCGCCTGGTGCGCGCGTGTATATTTTATGCGTTGCCGCGTTCACTTTGTGAATGGCGGCCTGTTGTAAAACAAGACGTGACGGCGACCAACTTTGACGCTTGCCGCGCCACTATCTCTAGCTAATGCGTGCTGTAGTACTCCGCCTCACGGCCACGGCCGCAGACGTCAAGACTTGTTATCTGGTCTCGTCTCGTCGGGCGGAGATCAGTTGTCGATGGGCGCAGATCTACGCAATATTAATAATCGAGGCTGAAGTTAAAATTAATGTTCGTCGACATCTCGTGTAGTCCTGTACTTACTATACTTACTTTGTGTACATACTTTGGTCGGGTAGTCAGTCGTATACTAACGTTGTGTTGTGTAGTCGTGTACTTAATTTGTGTCGTGTAGTCGTGTATTACGTTTGTCACACGTATCTTTATTTCTCGTTCGGTTTATATTAGCTGCTATCACATGTTTTTCTTCTGAGGACGAGGTTCTGCGTATCCAAGTGTTAGACTTACGTGATATATTATTACTTTCTGCCACACGTGAGATCCACATCGGCAAGACGTACTTTTGTTGGATAATATTGATACTAGTTATAATAATTTTTTCTTCGCACTGGTCGTCGTTTCCAGTTCTCCGTAATTACAATATTAGCCACAATCATATATAGATAAATATTCTCATGTGTTGATCCTTGCAAATGTCTATACGCTCCGCATTACGTCTATTATTTCCCATAATACTCCAGTACTTTGAAATTACATGTATGCCCCTGTACATGTATTCGTCTGTATTCGAACAGCTGACCCAGATTTTTCGACCATAACGACATCCAAACGTGTTTTGTAATTACATTTCGTTTTCGTTAGTATTCTGTGTGTATTCCCGACATTTATATTACAGTTGAGAGGCGCTGTGCAACATTTTGTACAGTATGTACACTGCATTATACAGGTAGTTTTATGTGAGGCGACGAAACACAACCGAAGAAGGCTGAGTTTAATAGAGAAACCCGGAGCTTGAATCCACTTGTTGTTTCAAAACTTGACCAGTTTCACCCTGAATTCTTCAGCAGATGTTGTAATAGTGATTGTTTAACCACGTCCGTTGTGGATTGTGGGAAGCAATGACGCGCACTGAGCTATGATTGTTGGAAAAGCGTCGATGAATTTAAATGTACATTTATTAAATTAAAATATATAATAAATGTTATTGGTTAGTCGTCAGCCATGCCACGCTATGTTACGGTTGTGATTCCACACCTCACTGTGCTGCCGTCAGTGCCGTGGCTAGACGTGACACATCATGACACACCACACAACGTCACAGGTGTCAATGCGTACCATACTCGCGCGCCAGATATCGCTGCTGCTGATTACGTTAGTACCAGCCACCGTTACTCCAGGCACATCCCTTGGTAAAACTCCTCTTTTAAGCTCAGCCAATGAAATTTTTTCCACGACGGAGGAGTTTGGTCAGCCGCCGATCGTGTGATATAATTTTGCATGATTTCAGCCACACGCTGCTCGTCTTACATATAATGTTTGGGATGTTGATCCAAGCATTCCAAATGTTCAGCCACACGTGCGTCTGAGCGGACGGATCGTTATACTGGAACTCCGGATATTGCGCTGTTCTCACGGGTGAAGCAGACACGATTGGCGAAGTCAATAAACTTGCTAGACTCGGCTATATCACGCATTTCTCGTAGGATATCCTCCGGATCTAGTTTCCATGGCAAGCATCCCTGGCTTGCGCTGACGACACTAACCATTGGTCATCGGCCTGAATGGACACAAGTGCCCGTAGCGATGTCTTCGGCGAGTGACCACAGTCGTCCTCGAGCCCCCCCCCCCCCCCCCCCCCCCGAGACGCGACCATTGTGTGGACCTAATTGGAACAACTGTGTCGATTTCACGTTTTATCCGCGCGCCAGATGCCTCGGCGTGACGGGGCGCTTTCAAGTCACTGACGCAGACAGATGATCGTGTCAACTTGATAAATAGATTTCGAAATCGCCCCGACAGATAATGACATCGCGACGGTGGCGACGCGTAGCGGTCACGTGACGCGCACGCGGCGGAGACAGACGCGGCCCGAACGTCACTCACCGGATGCGCGGCTTAGCGGTTAATTGGTGTGAGATAATCACGCGTTAAATCCGATGTAACTGAGGTCACGTTAGAGCACTAACGAGAACGCACTCTCTCGCCGCAGACGACGAGCCACAAGAGACAGATCAAATTAACGATTAACATATAATTAATCAGCGTAGGATTAATCACACAGGAAATTAAACGGGTTTGTTAAATTCGCCAGCTTTCCGACAGACAGCATTATAACGATACGGACATGCTTAATCCCGATACAATTGTTAATCGTGATCGAAACACGTCATATACCCTTATATTAACGTTCATGCGGGTGTTTAAAAAAAAGTATGCGGCACCTGCATTTTACTCGCATTTTGAGGCAACCCCGTCAGACTGTCAGACGGTGCATCGGTCGGTGTCTTTTTGGGTCCGAACCTTTGTAGAGCTCCCCAAAACAAAAACTAAGGATTTACGCGTATCGATAAATACTAATTTTTACCATATACGTAAGCGCTTGTGGAACTAAAATATCGCTAATATTATAATACTATAATTTTTATTATTACACTTATTATTATTATTTCTACTACTGATATTATAATTAGTAGTAGTAGTAGTAGTAGTAGTAGTAGTAGTAGTAGTAGTAGTAGTAGTAGTAGTAGCAGTAGCAGTAGCAGTAGCAGTAGCAGTAGCAGTACTACTACTGCTACTGCTACTGCCACTGCCACTGCCACTGCCACTGCCACTGCCACTGCCACTGCCACTGCCACTGCCACTGCCACTGCCACTGCCACTGCCACTGCCACTGCCACTGCCACTGCCACTGCCACTGCCACTGCCACTGCCACTGCCACTGCCACTGCCACTGCCACTGCCACTGCCACTGCCACTACCACTGCCACTACCACTGCCACTACCACTGCCACTACCACTGCCACTGCCACTGCCACTACCACTGCCACTACCACTGCCACTACCACTGCCACTACCACTGCCACTACCACTGCCACTACCACTGCCACTACCACTGCCACTACCACTGCCACTACCACTGCCACTACCACTGCCACTACCACTGCCACTATGCCACTGCCACTGCCACTACCACTGCCACTACCACTACTATTATATTGGTGAACGTCCCCCCCCCCCCCCCCCCCCCGTTTCCTGTACCGTCCCAGACTTGCAGTGTTTCCCCGAGGGCGCGTGACGTTCCGGTCGCCCTGTGATTGGCAGGCACCTGTTAGCAGCAGGAAGTGATTGACGTTTGACGGCCAATGACTGATTGCCGCCGATCGCCAGTGTCCGTGTAGCGTGTGTTTACTAACTCCCGGCCAGTCCAGCTGTAATTTGCGATCGTTTCCTTTGTCCGTCAGTCGGCTGGTCTTTGTCGCGCGCAACGAAGCAACCCAAAAACCCGTCTCCTCCAATGACGTGTTCGGCACCTGACGGTCCACATTACGGGGTCGATCTTTGAGACGTAACCCGAGCCGCGTTGGCTTTGGGCGTTTAGCGGCCCGTTGGAGGTCGTTTGTCATTTTAATCCATCGCTTCGTTATGGCGCCTGAATGCTGATTTATCACCTCGGTTTGTCACAAATGACGACGGCGTCTCCTCCGTCGTCCGTCGTTCGTCGTCTGTCCATCGACGTTATCCGATCAATCGTCAATGTCTGCGTGTCATTTGTCGTCATTTGTGTTTTACCGTCGCCGTGGTCATTTGCCGTTTGTCGTCGTTACGTTTTTTTGTTGCTGAATTATCGAACTCCTGTTGAAACATCAATGAACAGATTTTTTCAGGGAGTGAAATTGTAATCACCATTTACCATAGAGCCCGAGAATGAACAGAGGCTGCTCTGGGGAGTTGTCCTGTGTACCAAATTCGCCATACCATTTCCAAATTTAATATTTCCGGCTCACCCGCATTAATAAACTGTATCTTGTCTTGCGTAGTTCTTAGAACAACTTGTTGCCATGAATCGTAGCGTTAACCCACCTAACAGACGCAACCAGGAACTGGCATAGGGCGGATGATAGTTGTTAACATAATAAAATGTTACGGTATAAAGTTAATAATTTCTAAAGATATTACCGCTCAAATACGATGTTTTCTAGAACAACGACACGTGACGTGGTTGACAATAAGTATCACATTCCCCTTCTGCTTGTATACTGGGCTAAATATCTAAATTAAAGCAAAGCGATAACAAATTACATTAAACACAAAAAGCTTTAAACAAAGTGTTTAACTTACACTCGAACAGTTACGACGTTAAAATATAATTATATCGTTTATACTATATAACAGGATTTTTATTACAAAGCTATCAGAATGTGTACTTTCATATTGCGTTCGGTCATGGCACGGTGATACATAATCGTTGTATTTTGTCCTCACGGTATTTCTTTGCGTGGAACGACGACACACAATACACAGCTGCAAGTATTTACCATGATCGCGTTTGGCCGTGCGATTTCGTTTACTGGAGTCATCAGTGTTCGTTTTACCGGTGCCCGGAGCACGTGTTCACGAACACCGCCAAACAAGATCAAGACTCGTTGCTGCACGTTGTAATTTGTTTGAAATTGAAAACGCATCTATTTTAACAGCGGAATTATATTCGCGTAATTGAACCGTGGATGTGTTGCTGTTTGGCTGAATTGGTGTCTTGGTAGATTACACGATTACACAATTACACGTTACTTTGTGACTGCCTCAAACGACGAAATTCAATGCAAATGCAGCTCTTTAGACTGTTGCTGTTTTTAATTTGTGAGTGTGAAATCTCGCAAATGTCAGCGTTCGACATAACTGTTCTTACCGATTGACGTTTGACGTTGATATAGACCCTATTATAAATAGTATTGCTTTGTAGCAATCGTACCTATTTAAGATATGTATGATTAGTAATTGCATTAGTGATTTTTTTCACATAAACGTTTGCATAATATTTTAAATTATATTTGCAACAGGTCGGTTATTGTTAATACTTCCATCTGCATAAGTACAGACAATTGCCTTATGACAGTGTCACCCTTTAACGCGACAACTGGAGAGAACGTTTTCATTTGACCGCTACGACGGCAGGACTCTATGAAAGCAAGGAACTCGACGTTTGATGAATGTCCACTTTTGTATTCCATTCATCGGCTGCCGTGCTTTCGTACGTACATCGACTACGTGTGACAACCACACACAACCACACACAGCCACACTCTCTGGTAGCGACAAGACATTACCACAAGCGACAGTCTTTCACTTCGACACGTGTCCCTTGCGCGAGGACAACACTCAACTTGTGATTCGTCGTCGCTGTTACAATAACCAGCCACGCGTGTCCACGCGACGTATCTCCGTCTCGCTGTCACTGTCGCCATGTCGTCGCCGCTGTCACCAGCGCGGTACAACAATAGTTCTGTAGCGGTCGTCACGGATCGCTGGTTTTTCGTATTCGACTCACGACCAGGCCAGTTGAAAAATCGCTGAACCGTGACGAGTTTACGTTTCGTCTGCCCTTCGCGTTGTATAGCACAACACACATGCACGCATCGTACGATCACTCGGATCCTTAGATATCCAACAAAACCCAAAGTTCTTGTCTATTTATATTTGTAAGACTTGACCATGGCACGTTGCTCTCTCTCCGTCTCTCATACGTCATAATCCGGACATCGCCTTGTTGTTGACTTAGCCTTGGGAATTGTCTATTTGAAGACCACAATTTGGACGATCTGGTGAGACGTTGTTCACGTACACGTCTAGTACATCCACAAGTTGCCTGGGATACAATGTTTTATTATAACCATATCTACGACCTCGTCGCTTCAGATGTAGTAGTTTGGCAAACTAGATATTTAAGCAAATCTCGGTACTTATAATAAATAATACAACTTAATTGATTTTACCCACATCGATGTTTCGACTGCCTTCGTCAGCCTTCACGAGTGTAGAGACATTAGTTTGAGTAAACTGTATAGTTTTTATTTGGCTAACGAAAACTAATTTTGCGTGTAGGGAAACTTAAAAATCTACCGTGTTACACTTAAAAAGGCCGTTTTCACGAGTACAGTAATGCCCTGTTCCATTTGGGTGTCTGCGATCTGTCGTCATTGGCCAATTTTAAGAACGTGTTTGGCGTCTACGCTTACCAAAAGAATAACAACAGAAGGAATTACTTCAGCGTTTTCTGGCAGCAGGGGAGCGATCAGACGTACATCATTTCGAAACAGGCGTCATGAACGTGAACCGGGACCTGAGGTACAGCAAATAGATCTCGTTAGTAAATACACATTCGGTTGGATGCTTCGGTCGGTAGACCAAACGGCGACCTCTGTAGCGACGCCGAAATGAATTTCGCGAAATGAGTCGCGACTTGGTTAAGAAACTAAACAGACGCTGGCGACAAGACAGCGACGAGCAACGTCTATTAAAAGATCGCGCGCAGAAACATGTCATCTCTCTGTCACTGCGATTCTTGACAGATCGCTTCGATTTCGCGACTGGATCGACTGGATCACTTCCGGCGATTTGCGCATGTGTACAAAGGCGGCTAGGTTAAAAGGCGCGAAAACGGGCCGGGGAAACCCACCACGGCCCCCTTGCAAGTTCTTCCCTGGATCAAAGCCTCGACGGGAAGGCGGGTCCTCGCTATGACAACGCCGCCTGCGAGTAGCGGCGAAGCGACGCGATTATGCAAACAGGGATTGACGTTTTGTAAAAAGTTAGCGGACAACGAATCCGGCGTTCCAGCTCGTCGTTGAACAAGCGGCATAGACTGGTGATCAAAGACGATGTTGTCAACATAAATCACCAACATTCCGGTAGTTTCGTGAAGAACAAAGACTCGACACGGACGTGTTCTCGCCGATACAAGCTGTTGATGCCGGCACGCGACAGGTGGCGGCGACAAATTAACCTTTGTCTCGCGCCTGATCACGTGACGTGACGCGACGAGCGTAACGACAAAGTCACGATCGGCGCGAGTGGATTTCGATGGACGAGAAGTCTAGCGGAAGACCCGTGGTGACACGTGTGGCGCCTTTGCAGGAGCTAACGAGCCTCGTTTTGTTGCTGTTCTCGATATCCACAAAGCCTGGGTGAGACCACACGGGGCTACAGTTAGTAAGACAGGGTCTCGAACTGTTCTCAGTCTGCCGCGGGTCCCAATGTCCTGCC
Source organism: Oasisia sp. SBJ-2009 (assembly GCA_964017155.1). Classification (NCBI taxonomy): domain Eukaryota; kingdom Metazoa; phylum Annelida; class Polychaeta; order Sabellida; family Siboglinidae; genus Oasisia; species Oasisia sp. SBJ-2009. The sequence goes on from OZ024860.1 coordinate 2,190,698, forward strand.
GTCTCCTGCGTAATTTCACTCGCCACGTGGTAATAATAATAATAATCAAATGCTTTATTTTATACAGCGCCAGATCCAGTATTGTCCGTGGCGTTTCATAACATATTGAAAGACGTAATGTGGTAGAATTGTAAAAAAAATACAATATGAAGATAATATTATATTATTTAAATTAAACTATCTGTTGATAACCGAAATGTTTATTGACTTTGAGATTGGGCAACCAAGGATTTAGGCGCAATAGAAGTTATCGTATTGCTATTATCTGCTGGCTTACTTGACTGACACTACGGGCGTGTACACCGACGGAAGGAACACGGGCGTGTGAGCGTGTTACCGTTGTGTTGTGGCAGCACCTGTGTACATCTGTACATGCGTAAGATCGGGGGTCGCCACAAAAACGAATTGAAGGAAATTGCAAACACCCCATAGGGATAGAATCTAAAAATAATATGCAAAACACTTAAAAGCACGACGTAATTTCTCCAATAATTGACATTAATAAATGTCTATGGGAGAATAAATACGACGACGTCACATTCCCGCCAAATTAGTTCAACGAGGCAGAAACAAATTGCGCGCGTTTAAAGTTGCGCCCGCACTAATCCACAAATGGGTGAAGTACAACTTCATGCTGCTAATTATACAAAATTGAACCCCGGGAATGCTACGTAGTATATAGGCCTACCTTTTGGGACCCGGAAGGGATTCTTTCGTTTCCCAAATTATAGTTATTAGAGACTTTTGAGAACTTTAAAGTCTTTGTAATGTACACAATTCTGTTATTTTTTTATTAATACTATGCCTTTATTTCTTTGGAATTGTGTTTTATTGATCACCAGTAACAATGCCATGTACAGATATCATATGCGGATTAACTCCAAACTAGACACTCCGTGTACATTCTTGCACGGAGTTATTTGCGACACGAAAGTGATTCTTTTTCGATATTTTGTCAAGGTCATTAGTGTTTAGTGAAACATAATTCTAATTAAACGAAATCATATAGTTACATGGTATAATTATATTAATTTAAAATGTTGTACAATGCAAAGCGTTTTATATTATGAAATAATCCCTTTTTCATTTAATCGGCGACACGAAAGAAATCTGTCCGTGTCGCAAAGAACCAGTTTAATGCGGAAGAAGACACATCAGTCCGTTACGTCGCGTATTCGGGAGTCTCTCGCGGACGCGACATCGGACGCCGACGCCATTTCGAGAGTAGACGGACCTTGACGACAACAGACCAACTCGTGCCCTTGACAGCTCGCCCTCTGCCAGCTTGTCTCGGGCGCTGGTGTCCGGTTGCATGGCCTCGCCTCGACTAATGGCGACTAGAACGAGATTAATCCATCACGGGCAACAATTCAATTTAGCACTAGTCGTAATAGGGCCCGGCCCGTAAGTGTGTCACGATACGTGGCGTGATTCCGCGCGATTGGAGCTTATTGGGGTCTAAGCGAGACAATTGGAGACTGAGAACAAGAATAATGCACAATATAATATGTTACGGGATTTGCATTTTACATTGCTGTACGTTGTGGTTTTGATAAGCACTTATATCTGACAAGTTGTCTAAATTCGCATAATCATAACACATGTGTACGTTTGCCCCAAACAGGTTGTACTATGCGAAAAATTGTACTTTTCATTATTAGTCAAGATCGCCAAACACAAGTACTTGCCGCTATTGCCATGGCAACCACCATTATAATCGATTAAAATTCATGATTTCCGTGATCATTGTCACCGGCAAAGTGTTCCACTGCTTCTGTTTGTAATAATCCTTCGGACAGTATAACTGAAATAGTTAAACTGGAACCGTTCGATTATTACAACCAAAAACAAAACGAAGTCCTATACGTCAACATGGAGAATATGGACCTCCTGCCCCCAACTGCCCCCAGCCTCGTTTTCGCGCGCGAGACTTACACGCCCTATTACGCCTTCTTCGAAATCGAACCGATCGCGTGGTTTCGTTCGTTTGGTGACGTTTGACGTTGCTCGCACGTATAACGTTACAACGGAGTAGTTTAGCGACGTGCGTGGAACAGAGCGAAGCGGTGTGGCGGTTACATTTATCCGGGCGTTATATTTTATTTGTGTGACGTTTCTGCGCATGCGTTTAGCACCAGTAACGACAGTCGCACTTATATTTACTCGGGTGTTTACTTTTCTGGGTGATGTTTATGAGCATACATTAGAAAACGTTTGTTTTCTGCAAACATAAATTGTTTTTGTCGTGAAACAGTTTCCTCTGCAAGCATGACGTCACAAGTTCTATATGTAAAAGCGCCACGAGCGCCACTACGTGGCGGATACCGGCGCTATAGAAATTGCCATTATTATTATTATTAAGTGACGTCATAATTATGATTCTAAAATCTGAAAACCGCACATTATTATATACTCTAATTATAACACTCGTATTTCGACAACAAACGAAACATATTTGACTTCAGAATATTACTGATCACCAACTGATCGACTGGCGCCAAATAGTATGCTTTAATTACGTACGCACATCAACATCACCCGGATAAAATATATAAGCGCGACAACAGAAACGTAAAATGTTAAAACGAATAAAAAAAATGAAATATAAATACAAAATAGAAGAAATAATAAGCACGTTGTAACAATTATATAAACCCACCAAATGTGATTGTAAGCATGGAAAGTAATAATATTCGACTATAAAATTAATATGCATTATTACTCCATATATACTAATTGACAGCGTTTATGGATAGTTTTGTTGTTTTATGCCATAGGATGTAAAGCAATGAAACTCTGTCTGATTGAACTCATTGAAAACTATTTTTTTAATGGGTGGTATTTTTTCCACGCCCGACCTACACCGGCACAAAGTATTGCATGGGCCAAATTCTGAGAACCTATTTTACACAGGGCGTATAGGTTTTAACGTCGAACAGCTACCACCACTGCTACAATTGATGTATACAACCACAACTATTTCACGACAAATCTGATATCACGTTCACGGTATCACATGATCGACCACGAGAGTACGACGTAATTCCTGGCAGGCGGTCCGGCAAAACGACGTGAAACGCGATAGTAGGCTTCTCTAACTACTCCCACACTGGGCGGCATCAATGCACACACACATGGCTGCCTATTCCCACGGGAAGAATTACTCCTAACAACTTATGTGGTTTCTCGGTCTGGTGTCAAAGTCCGCGTGGTTTACAATTAAAACCTCGGTCCCCTTGGCTACACGCTTCCAATACGCTAAACCTTAAATCAACGCTATTGTGGTAATTACCCGTAATTATTAATCTGAACTGAAGTTCATTTAAGGCGATCTAAGCACGTGGTGTAAACTCTCCGGTAACCTTCACTTTGTGAGTGACTCCGTTCTTCTAAGAAGTGAGACGGGTGTCTTGTTCTGTGTGTAGGACCACACACGTGTGGCGTGCGTACACTGGCGTTAACACCCGCAAAACAACCGCAGGGCCTCGTTTACCGACGCGTGCGAACAACCAGTCTAAAACCGCACGACGATATAGATCAGTTTTGTTTTATGATCGATGGTAATATTATGTGTTCCTAGAAATAGAAAACAAAATGAACGTGTCTCCAGGATAGATCACAGTGAATGTTGCGCATCCACGCATCAAACTAATGTATCTTAAAAATATTATTGGGAAATATCGTCTACGTGAGGTTTTAGGGACAGGTCTCGTTATCTTATTCATTATTTCATACCTTCGATCATTCATTCGATTGTTTATTCGTCCACACGATATTTTGTCATTCGTCCGTCCGTCCGTCCGTCCGTCCGTCCGTCCGTCCGTCCGTCCGTCCGTCCGTCCGTCCGTCCGTCCGTCCGTCCGTCCGTCCGTCCGTCCGTCCGTCCGTCCGTCCGTCCGTCCGTCCGTCCGTCCGTCCGTCCGTCCGTCCGTCCGTCCGTCCGTCCGTCCGTCCGTCCGTCCGTCCGTCCGTCCGTCCGTCCGTCCGTCCGTCCGTCCGTCCGTCCGTCCGTCCGTCCGTCCGTCCGTCCGTCCGTCCGTCCGTCCGTCCGTCCGTCCGTCCGTCCGTCCGTCCGTCCGTCCGTCCGTCCGTCCGTCCGTCCGTCCGTCCGTCCGTCCGTCCGTCCGTCCGTCCGTCCGTCCGTCCGTCCGTCCGTCCGTCCGTCCGTCCGTCCGTCCGTCCGTCCGTCCGTCCGTCCGTCCGTCCGTCCGTCCGTCCGTCCGTCCGTCCGTCCGTCCGTCCGTCCGTCCGTCCGTCCGTCCGTCCGTCCGTCCGTCCGTCCGTCCGTCCGTCCGTCCGTCCGTCCGTCCGTCCGTCCGTCCGTCCGTCCGTCCGTCCGTCCGTCCGTCCGTCCGTCCGTCCGTCCGTCCGTCCGTCCACACACAACGCAAATGCCACAGCAGAAACATCCGCTGCAAGTTTTATAGGTCGAATACAATGATTATTATCTCCAACTTATTTGCATATTGCAGTCATTTTGACTTTAAAGGGTGACAACATGGTGGGGACCAGTTGTGTATCTTCTCATTAAGTGTCGCTCTGTCCGTTTCGGACAGGAAACGAGAACGACTCGCGTGCGTGTAGACACGAGACTTGACGCTGTCTCACTACGTGCCCTGTCGTCTGTTACGACCCACTAAACTGTCGCAAACATCGCAGACACTTCCGTACGACCGCCCGGCACAGAGCGTCCGTCTCGCCTCACTTATCTCGTCCGCTCCACGGGACCGGCCGACGGGGGACGGCACGAACTATACACCCCGTAGTTGCGCCCTCCTCCCGGGGGTTAGTACCCCTTGGGTGACAGTTAAGCGACGGCGAGGCATCTGGATGCAATATCGGGGCAGTTGGCGCGTCCCGATGACAGCAATACGACAGTGGTCAGCGGTGTTAGGCCGCCGTGCCAGGCACACGCAGCGCCCTGCTGGCTTGTGTTAGTCGCTCACGTCCAGCCGTAAACTTGTCAAGCCGGCGGCCGCAGGAATCCGGCCACCAGATGGCGCGGCATGTCTCCGTCTAACCGTAGCAACCGGCGCATGGTAAATACTAAACACAGTCGTTAAAACTCCTACGGTTAAGACTCCTCAATGATGATCAAACGGATTAGCGATAGAATGGATATATACCGAGTGGATCGCGTTGTATTATGCGGAGGTTTCTTATATATTACATCATGGATCGTTACATCGGGTAGCTCGGGAAAGTGTATATAATAAATATTATATAATTAATATTATAGCAATATTATATACAGCAATATTATGTATAGCAATATTATATACAGCAATATTATGTACAGGAATATTATATACAGCAGCATCACATTTTCATTTTGTAACCGAATTTTGACCGGTTCCAGGAAAACTATTTATTATAGTTTTATAGTTTTAATGTTTTATATAGCACAAATAGCTATTGTTAGTATCATATTTTTCTCAATATAGGCTAAATGTTTCCAGAAATCTGAATAAAATACACTGATAATAAAATAATTAATTGTAATAATTCTTTTCGTAAATTACGGGGATAGGAAATGTGTATTTAATAGCATTTCCCTATTCCGTCATAGAGACAAACCATGCCATCCACTGATATAACACATTGGTCTGACATTAGAATCAAAGGCAGATCGATTTTCCGGTATTTTAATTGATGATGGCAGTAAATAATGTTTCCAGATATTTGCCTATGATACATAACCCTCTTCATAAATCTTAGGCCTATGACCTCTATGACAACTGAAACGTAGAATGGTCTCTGCATGGTTGTACCCAGACAGATGTGACAGTATAACCAGTCGGAAATGTTTGCAACAAATATCCGTAATCCGCATGCTCGCGCAAACGAAATGACCAATTTCGAACTTGAACTATGCATTGCCATTTGACCCGGGTGTGGGCCGCCATTTAGGTTCTGTGTGTGTCGTCTTTTTGTAATTTATCAAGCAAATATTTGTTTATAATATATACGATGTATTGTAAGTAAATATTAAACTAAACTTGTTTTAGAACCACTATTTACCCATTGGAAACAATGCCGCTTACTTCCGGCACGGTACGAAATGATATTGTTTAGATATCAAATCATCACCAACGTCACCCCGGTTTCATGCCCAATAAACGAAATTCGTCTCGTATTTAACCGACACAAAAGAACATGTTACAAGTAGCGTGTGGGGGTGATACAAGTCCTGGTTGCATGTATTCTGCCGGATACATCGATGTAAAACAATTACATTTTCAGCGGTCTAAATCACATAAGTACAAAAAGTATTGTCGGAGTCCGAAAATACACCGTAGTTATCCCTGTCATTGCGCACAGACAGCGTTGATCTAACACGTAGTCGCGCGCACTGTTGGGAGAGACAGGTCGATTAACCGATGTCGCTTGGCCCGGAAGCCTGGGAAGAAGGCGGGTTAAACGGGGGCCGCTGCCCTGTAGTCGCCCCGTCACCCGCCTCTGCCCTCCCCGGCCGTGGTGTAACATCCACAATATTCCCGATTGACCTCTCTTATTTATATGCGCATTATTTCACGCGTAAATGTCAAACGAGAGAGATAAATGCTTCTGTATATTATCTCCGGATCTGTGCAAATTACATTTCGCCAAATTCCGACTTAATAAAATCGTATTCGAATGGCCGCCGCCGCCGTCGGCACTGCATTAAAAACGGCATAAATTCGCGCGGGGCCGCATTAACGCGGCCGGCGTGATTGTGCCGCGAGATCTCGTAAATCAACGCGCCGCAAACACGTGGATACGAAATGAAACCGAACCCGTTTCCGTGTTTCCGCACGAATGCCGATTTTATGTGCACCGATTGAGCCGAAACAGAGACGCCATAATGGCGCGCAGGTGTGAACCGGATCGAGTACCTCGTCTCTCCCGGCATGCCCCGGGGCGAGGTCGCCTCGGTTTGACGATATATCTCATCGTGTATGCTTGCGTGTGCGTGTGCGTGTGCGTGAGCGTGTGCGTGTGCGTGTGCGTGTGCGTGTGCGTGTGCGTGTGCGTGTGCGTGTGCGTGTGCGTGTGCGTGTGCGTGTGCGTGTGCGTGTGCGTGTGCGTGTGCGTGTGCGTGTGCGTGTGCGTGTGTGTGAATGTCCGTAACATGTAGTTATATTAGATCATATACACACTCACGGATATACGAACGCAAACACACGCGTAACCACGCGAAAATTCAAGCTTACTAGGAGCTAACTGTACACGTATATTATACTACTCAAAATTTGCTAGGATCACTATTTAGGGCGGTATTATATTTTTCGGCATGGGTATCACACAAAAACAGAAAAAGGCATGTATTCGAGGACATGTTTGTTTCCTGTATATCATACCATGACCTCAAAGGCGCATGATCACTCAAGCGTGTGATTGAGGTCCTAGTGGGGTTACCCATTTAGTGTAAATAGATATATTTAAATATGGGGTCATTGAATAATTTTATCCTACAAAAATTATCCTTAGTAAATTTTGAGTAGTATATATTCAACACAACGCAGGACAGCGGCCAGTGAATTACATAGAGCTATTTGATGTACGTATCTGTGTCGATCCGTCTGAAAACACTTGCAGAAAAAATCCGAGACGACCTATAAAATTACAAAAACTAAAACACATACGTTGATAACCCGACGCCAGAGTGCGCCACTACACAGTAGTCCTACACAGTAGCCCTAACGCCAATGGCACGTTTTTCACAAATACCCTATAAAAACGCCACTGTAATATACCCCGCCATTATGAGCGGCGGCCGGGGTGAATGGAAAGCGAGAGCCGGCGCAGCTTGAGCAATGACGTGCCGTTTGATTTCGAGAAATTATTCAGCCGTCAACAAAGCGGCCTGGCGGCGTACGGCGTAACGCGACCGCCGATTAATTTGAAGCCGCGCGCCACGTGAATCGAATCGCTTCTTTCACACGCCTCACCCCCCTTGTCCATTTCCCGATCCCCGCGTCGCTAGTTAATGTCCCTGTCAGTCGCTGAAACGAACCCCTCTCGCCGACTTATCATGGCCGTCATCGGTCATCGTCAGTTTTAATTGAACTACGATCCTCGACAAAGTAACAGGCTTTCAGCAAACAGTCAATTAAACTTTTCGCCTGTGCGAAATAAGAGCAAGCTCTTTTTGTGTCAAACGCGGAGCGCCGGTGAATACGACTTATTCACAACAGTCTGTTTGGTAATATTCGCAATGGCGCCGGGAAAAACACGTCCCGGGTTTATCTTTTGTCGATGCGCTGTCATTTATCAACGTTGGTCCCAGCGCCACGCCCCACACCAATGTATATGTTATTTGTGGTAGCGAAAGTTATTTATCAGCTGAATTAAATGTCCGTCGTCAATTCGAGTAAATTCCCACCCTCAACTCGAATAAAAACGCCCACTCTCATTTCGAGAAAAAAGGTTCATTCTCAATTCGAGCTAAAAACCCTTTCTCAATAGATCACTACAATGGAAAAGACGTACAATGGAAAAGACGTACAATGGAAAAGACGTACATTGAAAAAGACGTACATTGGAAAAGACGTACATGTCCCGGGGAACTCTGGTGTGTTTCCATCTTTCTTACATCATTGCCGCCATACTACCCTGCCTTCCCTTCCCTTCCCTTCCCTTCCCTTCCC
>OZ024860.1:2201827-2231827 GCA_964017155.1 Oasisia sp. SBJ-2009
GTTATCTCCAGTCAGCCCAATAAACAGTCGGCTTTGCAAATATCAACTGGAAACGCGCAACAACCAAAAACATACAATAAAACAGTCTACCCCGACCGGCGCACCAAGGCTTCAGTCGGTGGACGTGACAAGTATCGGGGGACTGTGTAATCGACACAGCGTGAGAATCTGTCGCTACATTACTGTCGTTATTTACCCGAAAATTAGAGTTGATTCTTGACCTGGGGTCATGCAGGTCAAAGTGGATGGCACTGCAAACTATCGCGCCACTTGCGACCTAAAACAACTGCGGAGTTAATCCGGATAAATATTTGGCTTCGTCCTTTGTTGTCGTCGAAGTCTCAGAGCAGCCGCGTTAAACGGGGCCGGAGACGAAGCTCGCCATGGTGCGTGATGGCTCGCCATGGAGCGCGATGGCTCGCCATGGTGCGCGATGGCTCGCCATGGTGCGCGATGGCTCGCCATGGTGCGCGATGGCTCGCCATGGTGCGTGATGGCTCGCCATGGTGCGTGATGGCTCGCCATGGTGCGCGATGGCTCGCCATGGTGCGCGATGGGGTGTCGCGTTAAAGATGGGGTTTTCGGTCCGTTACCCGAAATCAACCGGGTGTTGGAACTGTTTGCAGACAGTTCGCCGAATTTGTCGACTTGAGTATGGGAAGCCGCGACCGCACTCAATGTCAACTAATTTAGCAGCAGACCCTTCGTTGTACTGCCAGCAATGTTGTTTATTACTTGAAGGTTTACGTCACGTGTCGTAGAATACTATGTCAAAGACGTCGTTTACGACGTTTGGGTCTTGCTGTGTGTGAAATTGTGAACTGTGAATTGGCGGATAGCATACCAGCAACACGTTCAATTTGATGTTATATTAGTTACTAAAATGATGATCAGACAACATGTCTATACGTATTTGCGGAATAATTTGTAACTATAGCTTGCTTAAATTAATTAAAAGATAACTTGTCGGGCCAGTCATATAGCGATGCACTAAACGTCTAAACCCTAAAGTTATGGCTACACTGTAAATCATTTAGTTAATCTTGTCGTTTGTGAACTAAGCATGTTTGAAGTGCGTCCGTCATTTTGACATCACCGGCACATCTGTGGCAGTACACCCGACACAGGGCGGACCGTGACATGTGTTTGGTTAGCGTGAAACATGGTGTCTTAAAATAGTTTGATTCAACACCCGTGATACCCCCTGCGAGGCTTAAACGAGTCCCCATTCATGCTTCCTCCGGTCGTGTATTCTTAGCCCGCACGGGTAATATGAATCCGTATTTTTGCGAGGGTCGATTTAGATTTAGACGAGTCTTTTCTATGAAAACTTCCGATTTTTTACGAGGCAGTTGTCTGTTTGCATTTCACTCACAAACCGGCGGGTGACGCTGCTAACCAGACGTGTATACTATCATATGATGTTACTATTCACAACATGTATGCATTATGTTATACACACAGTAAAATATGAATTGTATTTTCCTTATTTTATTTAATCGTCTACTATCAAATTACATTATAAGATATGCAATTCACGCTTGCCTTCGAAACGTGATACCACAGCGTTAAATCAGATGTAATCAAGACATGCTATAAATAGGCCTATTTGTGAAGTTAGTTAAGACGGTATAAAATACTATTTGCTTTGACGGAGTCGGTGAATCGTTTGGTATGTCGGTCGTCTAATCCTTCGACAGACACTCATAAGTCATGCACTTTGTGTGCATTGGGCTCGGTGTAGGAAATAAGAAACTCAACCGTGTGAGATTATTTTAAATAAATATATACATAAATACGTTGCTCAAATAATTCGACATGACTCAATTTATAGAAGTCTAAATTGTTAATATTTGCCTGTGTCCGCACCTGTGTTTTACAAATGCTAAATGCACCTCGAATTATGTTTATCAGTTGTAGTAAAACACACGTGTAATGACCAACTATTTATTCGGCGACAAGTGACTATATAATTGTATAATTTTATGTAACCTACATTTCGACGTAAGACGTACACGCCATGTCGACGTAAGACATACACGTCTGTTATACGATACAGTCTAAATTATATCAGGATAACCTAACCTATGAGATAATAATACTATTTGTTTTTATTAATATAGCGCTTTTAAATAAGTAAAAACCCATCAAGGTGCTTCATATATTAAACTGACGTGGCAAATGCTAAAGCATAATTTAATTAAACAAATAAGATAATAAATAAATAAACATATATAAATTTGCGAGAAAAAATTGGGAAAAAGTAGAACGTATTGTATCGGCCTTCGACCCATCAAGCCGGGCTACAAATGCCGTCTTGTGCGTAATCATCAACTTCAAGTTCATTCGCTGCCGATACTCAATCACAGTGTCAGCCATTAGGGCGAATTGGTCAAAGAAAAACAGTTGTTATCCGTCCATTAGCTCCGTGGTGGATCTGTGCGTCTAACGACTGGCGGTTTGTGGCGAGAAATCAGCGACAGACGCGCAACGTTCAGTATCTCCTTGACGACTGCAGAAGGTCTTGTGTCGATGTCTCGCTGACTCGAGTCTCCACATGCGGGTAGATGACAGTCCTTCTACGGCCGTCGTTCAATCATAATAACAACACAATTAAACACAGGGTGTAGCTATTGGCGCCAATGTGTTACTGAAATTATCTCAATACCAGAATAACAATCTTGCAGTTGTACGGGCTGCCAACAAATGCGCACGGGCGTAATAGTGTTCGCATTGCGAACAGTGGCGTAGCCAGATCGGGCCAGGGGGACATGTCCCCGAATCCCGGAAAATTAGGGCATAATGATGTCTGTGTAAGACTTTCTTTCCCAGACCTACCCTTTCGCAAAGAAGTTTTTCATCATGCAAATAGGATTCAGTTAGGAATTCTCCACTTCTGTCGCTGGCTGTAGCCCAAGAGGTGATGAGGAATGAAAGTGTCATACATTTCAGTTTGCGTGATACTAATGGTTATTAATGATTCAAAATAATAGTTCCCCGGTTACTAGACTAGGGTCAAACTGCATATTAGTTTTCTGTGTATATTTCTTACTACTAATCTTCACAGTAAAACTATGCCGGTGATATGGTTGGATTGTATAGGTATATATCCGTACAATACAATAACAGTTAGTCAATAGCATTATCACTCGTTACTTCAACTAGAAAGGAAGGACAGTCCACCGAGGAGACGCCCGTGGTATGTCGTACGTCGTACGTCGTACGTCGTACGTCGTACGTCGTACGTCGTACGTCGTACGTCGTACGTCGTACGTCGTAAGTCGTGAGTCGTAAGTCGTAAGCCGTGCGTCGTACGTCGTACGTCGTACGTCGTACGTCGTACGTCCTGTAGACCCATGAATCGAGTAGGCGGAGGTATTATGGCGTCGTCTCCGTATACACAAGACTCGAGTGTCGCGTTCAATTCAAGGCGGCAGTCCTCATTTGTTGCGTTCGCTCTTGGCTCTAGTAATCGTTACTCGGGCCCTGTCGATTCCCCGCTGGGCCGACGTACTACGTCTAGGAAAAGCATGGCGGGGGGGGGGGGGGCGGGGGAGGGTCACGCCCTGTAAGTGACGGAGAACTGATTACTTGGGTTGTTATTCGGATTAAAAGTTTGTTTGTCCATGTTTTATGTATGGTATGGTGGGGCAAACTGATATCTGTCTTGTTAACATTTGCAGACGATAAAGAATTGATGCTGAAACGATGCAATATACTATAATTGAGTCTAACATCATCATAACAATATCTGATCTTGTTGTTTGGTATTACATTGTTAGCCCATATCGTATCTTCTTCATAACATAACAATATAAACAAAGTTAGTAAATTAATCACAATTATATATATATATATATATATATATATATATATATATATATATATATATATATATATATATATATATATAAATATATAATATATATATATATATATATATATATATATATATATATATATATATATATATATATATATTGCATTAGAAAAATAATATTCCGTTAACTACGAACAAACCTGAATTTTTATCTTGAAAGTGTTGTCGCTGACCACTTTTCAAGGAAGCCAAAACGGAATATTATTAATGGCGCCGAAGTTCGAGTAAATCGCCGCTGATCTCACATCAAACAAAACACTCCGCCGCTGAATATTGGACGTTTTCACACAAGTCACTCCGTCGAACACCACCGCAGTTTTTCGCCAGGTATTTACGACACGAATCGGATTCCAATAAGAGCCGTAAAGCCGGGAGCAGTCCCCGAGCGTACGTTATCAACGAGTACGTATTGGATCCGCCATTATCGCCCGCTTCCTGTCGAATCTCGACGTGTCGTAAAGCCACGACTCTGGGGGACTCCGGGCCACAATGCACGGGAAGACTGCCCCGAAGGCTTCGGCCTTACGGCGGGATCGCCATTTCTCGCCTCGCTCTAAGCAGATTACGAGCTTTTAAAGATCTATTATTGATGGAATCACTGTCGAAAAGCATTTGACATGGCTACTCTGCGCGTCGTTCGTAATCCACCGCGGATGTTGTTCGCCATATGCCAGCTCACGGATGCTTCTGGTCCTGCCAGTTTCGCTGACGAAATGGTGATACCGAATGTCCAGTAATGAAAATGTTTAATATATTAGTTAGTGCCCTGTTCCATAGCGCTGTGGGCAGTAAGCGACATTATAGTGAAATTTAGTCATGTAACTTATTGGGCGAGTTCAGCAGATAATGTTACGGTCTCATTTGTTGATCTAGATACCGTGGACTTTTGATAGATTGAAAAGAAATAGAAAGAAGATAACATAACGTTTATTGTTTTGGTTTCATATACAATTTCATAAATGCATCTATGTTACTGAAAACGGAGATTATTTTGGTATGCATTTTTGTAAAATATTTGTGTGTGGAAATTATGTCTTTGATTCGTTTCCAGAATAAACCTGTTCTATCTGCTGTCATTGCTATTATTATTATTAGTTGTTGATGATAGTATTAATAATAGAAATAATAATAATAATAATTATTATTATTAGTAGTAGTGGTAGTGGTAGTGGTAGTGGTAGTGGTAGTGGTAGTGGTAGTGGTAGTGGTAGTGGTAGTGGTAGTAGTAGTAGTAGTAGTAGTAGTAGTAGTAGTAGTAGTAGTAGTAGTAGTATGTTACAAAACTAAGACGTGTGAATGGAGACCGTGTGTCACACTGATACTCCGTGCGGTGTCGGTCAACAGACGACAGACGCGTCTCCCTTGTGCAGAATCAAGTCGGTGAAGCATCGCATTATGCCGTGAAGTAGATGTCGAGATCAGTAATCGCAATGGATTCTTAATCGCACTGGCACAATCATATGTTCAGGTGGTAGTAACATTTTAATAGTGAACATTTTACGGCTACAACAATACATTCTTTGCGTGAGTCACGATTATATTTTCGAATAGGAAAACGTTGTGGATTTTGACTCAGTTTGATTGAGAAGCGGTGTTATGAATGCTCCTGTACGTTTATATTAACTGCAGCTAACCGTTGCATTTTCAATTATGTTTCAATGGATAAATTGATTATTATGACCATATTACAAATACGAATCGTATCAAAAGTAGAGTTTTAATATGTTCAGTTATTCTCGTTATTTCAGACAGTATGCCTGATAGTTATTCAAAATATTTATGGCAAAGTAGCATTAACATGTTTATTTGTAGTTAATCAGTGGTGTGCATTTAAAATTTTCTTATAGTTAATGTATGGCATGATGAAATTAGTATTCAACTCGCGGTTTCGATTTGTATATATCATTATATTTTCTAAAGGCTAAATAGTTATTACCAAAAATTACCTGTCTACATGTACGAAGATACTTTATTATATTGGTAGGTTTCCGTATGTGAATTAACCAGAGAGAATTAATCGCCGCGCAATAATAATGTAACAAACGCTTACTAGTCATTCACCGATTCAACGTTAAGACTTACAATTATCAAATGATATATTGTGAATCACTTTTCGTAGTCAGAAATCTTTGTAGATTCTAATCTTCACGTTTTTGTGTTTTGTCTTCATATGACGAACAAACGAACAAAGAAAGAAGGGAAAACACCTGCAAAATAATACGAGCATTAAAATGCACATAGGCCCTACAACTACCGACAATCAAACTAAATGAGAAATCACACGATTATGGGAGGGCAATTTATACGAAAAAACGCATCTGTCGTCGGCGCGAAAGAAAGAACATTTGATCATTCGTAACATAACAACAATTTGAAGGCCCCGTAATTTAACTGCCAGCGTGAACAATGCGCGCCAACGCCAGCCCGGCTTGCCAGGTCGCACTATATGAAATTCTAGTAGGCTACTTCAATCCCATTCAGCGCCCGGGTTCCATTCACGGTTGATTTGCCCGCGACGTTATTGGACTTATGTGTGGGAAGGGCAACGACAAATCCCCTTCAGCCTCAGTGGTATATCGAGATCTGGCGGTCCCCGGGGCTCGGCAAGTGTCATTAACCATCTCATCATTCGCCCAATCACACTGCATTAGCCGCGGCGCCCGCGAGTTCAAAGCCCGACCACCTGGCAAAAGCAACAATTGATTATGCCTCGGACACCGACTGGAATCGTCAAAGGCGTCGCGAAATCGACAAAGCAGACGACAATCGCCGACAAAGCGCGCGCCGCGCCGGAAGACGGAGGTGACGTTATTGCAAAATGGCGGCGAGCGCGCGCGGTGGCGTCTTTTGTGGCGGGCGACAATTTCGCCTTGCGTTATGGCCGATTACGCAAGACAATAGGCGGGCGCTTCAGTGGTATTAGACACGGGGCGCGCGTAAGTGGCGAGATCACTGATTAGAAGGGTGTCTCACACGGAGGTGACGGCTCCTCCGGCGAATCTCTTTTGTAATCCTATCTAATGTTTCGTCAACTCTCCGGCGTTATTTCGATTTTGAAAAGGACCGTTGGCGGGATATATATATATATATATATATATATATATATATATATATATATATATATATATATATATAATATATATATATATATATATATATATATATATATATATAATATATATATATATATATATATATATATATATATATATATATATATATATATATATATATATACATATACATATACATATATACATATATATATATACTTACGCGACAACAGTTGCAACTGTCAGCGAATATATGATTCGAACTACGTTTGTATACTCCGAGTATATTATACTATATAATACAATATATAATATAAAATCAAACTAAATAAAAAGTACATTTATGTATTTATGTAAAACAGTTAATTTAAGTAAAACAGTTGTTAGAAATAAATTAACACATAACTAATAAATCACTTCATCACCCGTTATTCGTATATATATATATATATATATATATATATATATATATATATATATATACATATATATATAATCCGGTTTTACTTATTGTGCTTTAAACCATGTAGATTATATATATATATATATATATATATATATATATATATATATATATATATATATATATATATATATATATATATATATATATATATATATCAATGTCATAAAGGACCTGTACATTTGCTTAGCCGACTGCTTTGTCGAGGTGAACATCTTCACACATAGCACTCTTATTCAGTGCCTCTTGATTTCAATTGCATAGGGTGCTCGCCAGGACCTGTCTGCTTCGTTTGTCCCGACCGAATGTCATTCATCGTTTGCGCCGAGCGCTCTTTGACGACGCTTGTGAATTCTAGCACTGCCACGCGATACCATCCATTTCGACTGGTGCGAGACGCGGCCAGCCGTGCGTTGACACGCCGCTGCAGCCGGCCGCTGTCACAGCTCGCTGAGGGCCGAAGTAATCGGACGCCCGAAGTGAGAGTCGCACAATTACCATTCGATCATGTAATACTGTTGCAATGTGAACGTATACAGGCATGACAACTGGCCGGCTCAGTCCGTGGCGCCAGTCGGCGTCCCACAACCTTGTCGCCTGCGTGGATGCCAGCGAAGTGACAGGCGCAGACTCAGACCGCTTCGCGTGCCTGTGCGCCGTGTTTTACTGTGGTTTATTTTGCGCCGAGCACAGAAGGCTATAAATAAAAAGCACACGTACTAATATTGGATGTAAAACATCCTCTCTTGTCGCTAAGACAAACCGGACTTTGATCAAACGGCGTGTACTCTGACAGTTGTCGTTTGAACTCGTAGACGAATTGGTTTCCGTTACATGGACATGTTCGGTTTCGGACCCAATGCACGCTGATCGGTGACACTTTGCGAGATAACAGAACACAGTTCGCCTAAATTAATTCACCGGAAGCGAAGAAACAGTCGGGGCTAAACAATAGTTCCATAGTTTATAGCGAATCCACTAGCTGGGTCCGAACACGTTGACCCACATGTGTAATTTATGTCAAAACTATACATGTCGTAAAATACATATCTACATAAATATTCATGACTACAAAGAAACAACGACAAAGACAATGGCGTCAACAGCACTGGAACGATGTTGAACAATGTGGCGAGACGTTAACGATTGTATTCTATGTAGGCGATCGATAGATCGCTAATGCTTAACTCTAGAAATGTTGTTTGCTAGCAACGTGCTTACGCAAAGAATAGCCGAATAGTCAAACAATCCTTCGTGAGGTAAGGCATGACAAGATTACAAACATCTGAAAATACACTAATGCCTTTCTACCATGCACAGGGTAGTGGCTCGTAGGGTTGAGAGAATGTAAGCATTGATGTTGGACTTGGCACTAGTAATCAACACAATGTTTATTGTATTGTGTTATTTGTGATCAATGTGGTGTAATTTTTTCACCGAAATATAGGTACATTGTGAGCCGCAATGTTACTTGTCAAATGAAACCATATGAAATGCCAAAGCGATATATGAACATGGTGTTAGTAGCGACTCCTTTTCCGATTTCTACAATCCGTCGTATCCTCTTGTGTCTTTTTGACTATAAGCCGTTAATTAATCTAATGTTATAGAAATTCTGAACTGAGACTCACACTATAGGTCTAATAGCCTACGCATTATATACAATGTACATTATGTCTTTATCTTTTGAAATAGGACCACTTGAGTAGTTCTCTGAGAGCAGTGTCGTCTCTAGCTAATTAGTGTTCCACTTAGCCACCGAGCCGTCTCATTTTCGTAATTGGCCGTCTGAATCAATGTTATAACAGGTAAGCCCCGTGCCGTAAGCGGCCGGCCTATTGTTTGCCGTTTGCGCGCGTTTTCGGTTTGACCGCGTTTGGTGTGGGAGGCGCACGCGAGTCCTTTGTGTGCTAATTTGTTTGACGAGTCCCCGACGAAGTTTACACTAGAGAAGGTGTCGGGCGTTTCGCGCTTTGTGATAAGGTAATGGCAATCGTTAGGAAGTACACGACTCCAAAGGGCGACAACTTTATTGTCGGCCGCGTTGCTAATGTCGTTAGAACGAAGTCGGGCGGCGAAGCACTCGTGACTCGGCGCTCGCTGGGCGGTATCAGTCACAGTGCTATCTGAGTATCTCACAGTCGGCATCTCCGATGTCCAAGGGCAAGACTTCTGCCAATAATTCTGGGGTGAACTTGTACCGACTTGCCCTCTTCGTTTGTCACAAAACTAAGTTAATGGCGCGTCCAGATAAGATACCTCGTTATGAAGTTACGGCTAGGCCTAGGAGACATAGCCATGGCATAGGAGTAGGTGTCGATGTCTTCTTCGAAGTTCGATGGCGATGGTTCCATTTCCAGAAGTTTGCGCTGTTGACGACTTTGCCAACTTTGATGTTGGTCGGTGGCATGTTGAATTTTAGTCATTATGTGACATCCGTTTTAACAATCGAATAACTGGTATGGCCAAATCGTCCGTGGTGATAGCAACCGGCAACACCACAATGACCAGTATTTATATTTAATAAATATTTATGTTTATGTTCATAGTAAAATTTATATTACTACACAAACTTGTTTTTAGCATGTATTTGGGAACAACAGTTATAATGAATTAAATAATAATTTTAGTCTTATTTTATATCTATAGAAGTGGCTGACACATGTAATGTATTGACATTGTTCTTGGTTGTGAAACGTAATGTTTTGGAGACAACTAAAGGAGAGCGTTTGTGGAGTGCACTGTGTGTGAAGCCATCATTCATGTACTCGTATGTTGTACGCAGAGTCACAGACCCATTTATACCCGTGCGACCACAACATATTACTACCCTGTGGCTCCATGGTCACAGGTGGAAGGTTTCATCTTGAGTGAACACTTTGTGCTTTGTCATGGCAGAGATTGGTAGAACCGTAATTGAAATAGAAGCAAAAACATGAATGGTTGAATTATATACCAGTTGTAGTTTTTGTAGCAAGTTCACTGGCCCTTACACGTCTCTGTCTGGCAGAGGTCTGTGATTGAACGTCGAGATTCCAGTCGTCATTGTGTGCATCTCTGCGGAGTATTTTTTATTCTTCCGGAGTTACTTCCGAAACTGAACATCAAACAGACAGATTTTGAAGCGGTTCATACAGAGAGAACAAAACTCATACTAGTTACACTAAATTGTGTGTCGCTAAAGCAGTTGATAAATGAATTGCGTGGTTCTCTACTCAGAAATTGAGTTTTCAAGATCAAATACTTTGTAATAGGCCATGTTACAATTGGGAACTGCCTATGAGAAGTTAATGGCCTATCACCGCAGCCACTGAAGCGGAAAATTTCTCTCAAGGGCTGCTGGTAGTTTTGTGTTTATGCAATGAAACCACCCATTTGACAAGCAGAACTGTTTAAGTCAAACTCAGAAAATGATTCTACTACAGAATAGTTTAAATTGTAGCCCGTATTCATGTAGCACAATTTTTGGTATGATGAAATAAATCAAGCCAGGCTGATGGCTGAAGTTTGTTAGTAGGTCACAAGTGTACACAACTGTCTTTGTTTTATGGAATGGTGGAACACATAGTTTATTGGGTAATTCATTTTTCATTGTACCTGTAGGAGATTGAGCGAACATACAATTAGACAGTTGTATTATTTAGACAGTTGCCTACAAAATGTAAATTCTGAGTGTTGTAGGTATTTATTGCACAAATACAATATAGTAAATTCATAGAAATAAGATACATTTATATGTGTAATGTATTATGTACTCTTTGTTTTATTAACTTAGTCAGTTCAGTAGTTGTAGCTAAAACATTTGTGTTTGCATTTATTGGTCAATTAGATGGGCACCATTACATAAACCATAACAAATGACGTTGAATCAACGTAACAGGTTAATTCATATACAGTAATATGTATATCACTTTTTAAACTTGAACTGTTTTGTTTTATTGAGCACTGCGGGCCAGTTAACCTGACACACACCCGAGTGATTGCTAGAAATAAACACTTGAGTTCTGTTTAGGATATTAGACATTTTACAAACTTTCCAGTGTTTGACCTTCGACTTAGCAGTAGAAGTCAGCGGCAGAGCAAATGTAAATAGGAATGTAAATAGGAGTGTAAATAGGCGTGCTACCATCAGATAAAGCTCATCAATATTTGCTCATCAGTTTCCTCCGCTGTCCATTGTACTGGTGCGGTCAGAAGACGTGACTTACTTACGACACAATAAATTATACTCACTATACCACGGATGTGACGTACTCATATTGCTGGACACACATAGGACATGTGACAGTGTTTTTACTTTGTTTTAGTTATTTGCACGAGGCATCAAAGTGCTTGGTTTCATGCTTGGCTGTGTAGATAAATGGAGTTTGCAACATGAAACGGCATCAAAGCCAAACCTATTATTGTGTAAATTGGTATGAAAATGGTTAACTAGGAACAGTGACTTAACAGCTGTGCATTTGAAATTAATTGATCAATGACATGAAATCGGTCTTTTAAGAACTTTGGGTATGTAGTGTTTTGAGTCAGCTTGCTTTGTGCTATAAGTCACAACTACTACCAGTCTCGGTATCTTAATATTATACTAATTTAGTAGTATGAATTATTTAAAATACATACGGTACTAAACATGTAGGGTTTAAAAGTGCTCACTAGATTTGATGAGTTTATTAGAATGTAGGAAATAAGAAATAATGTCACAAGAAATAATGTCACAAAAATAAAGTCACAAGAAGTAATTTCACAGGGAGGGAAAAGACATTGCTTTAAATAATAATTATATACTAATATATAATGAATGCTAATCACTATACTATAATATACATTTAAAACCATAATTTATATCATATTAAACAAATCTTAATATTAAACAAACCTAAAACGTTGCAAATAAAATATAATTTTCTGTAATTATTTCAACTAATTCCTGTTGTTTTTCTTGTTAGAAATGTAAACAACTTAAAAAGAATTTTTGGGCCAAAGTACTAGTTAGTCCACTTACTTGTACTTAGTGGCATCCGTCATTACATCTCACATTTATTACGATCTTCAGTTCAAATGTATTATATCTTTGATTTATGATTACCTCATTTTATAAGACCTCAAAGGTTGTTAATGACCTACACTGGCATCTTATTACCAAAAGAGTAGTTTCAAACATGCTCAAATGTACAGAACGAAACCTTTGTATTAACAAGAAAGTGTTTGACTGAAGTTATTTTATGACTTCCCCATAACTTTTTTCATAGGCAAAACTGACTTTATTTCCGTGACTTTTTTCTTGTGACTTTATTTCTGCCCACCATGTATTATGCACAGCTAAAGAGGCAAAGAATGATTCATCATTTGCCAAACATTAATCACCACATCTGACAGTTTGATATTCATTTATAATTATTTTGATGTGTCGAAATGAAAGGTAAATTATGAAATAAAATGACATGATAACTGCAATAACTAGGAACTCTTCAGATAACACTAAATGGCGGGAACATTAGACCACCCATAGTAGATTGTTTTGTTTTTTGCTGCTACCAATTGTCAGTTCCTATATGCAAAAAACAGTGTCACTCTTTTTTGCATATAGGAACTGACAATTGGTAGCAGCAAAAAACAAAACAATCTACTATGGGTGGTCTAATGTTCCCGCCATTTAGTGTTATCTGAAGAGTTCCTAGTTTTCTGTGGTCCAACTAGACTTGAGCACATTTGTTTCAGTTCCACCTGTTCATCATGTCCCAAGTGGTACTTTATATCATGTTATGTAAGAAGTCAGTGAAGTCACCCCTACCCCCAAAGCCCCACCCCCACCCCCACCCCCACCCCCACCCCCACCCCCACACCCCCACCCCCACCACCCCTGGTTCTGCTCTCTCTGTGTGTCATCTTCTGATTGTCTCCCCATCTCTGATGGGTAGATTACATGATATCCACCAGCATCACTCCCCATCACCCTGGGAAGTGTGCACCCCCTCCTGTGCCCCACCCCACCCCCTCCCTCACCCCCCACTACATTCAGCCAAACCGTGCCTTGAGGAGTGAGAATTCACATGGGTCACACATAACAGCAACATTATTACTTTTATTTATCTCTCTGCCAGTGTTGGGTTACGTCTAGGTGCCACAACAACATGCCATTAAGATGTTTAAGCTGTGAATTTCAATCGTTCCCGGCGAGTGGCCGAGTGGAAATGGGCAATAATGTCCGGGGCAGCTGCTTTTGATAATCGTCCGTCGTCAATATATCTTAGCGAATGTTTGATAAGTCTTTTTATGTGTATTCTCAATAGGCCTTCCCGTGGTCTGGCCAGTGAAATGTTTCCTGGTAAATGGTACAGTGTTTAGGTGTTGCGTTTGTCCACCCTTCTATGGCAAGGGGCAGTGATAGGGGGTAAATGCCCCCTGGGGCGGTCTGGATGGGGGTACACTGGCCACCTCTAAGCCTTTGTTGTCTAAGAATTCGTAAGACTGATGTTGTTATGTCCACTGTCTGACCACTGTCTGACCACTACCACTGGGTGACTAATGTGTGTGAATGATGTCAGGCTGTGGCAGTTAACTCTGTGTAATTGTTGGTTTATTTGAAGGCTCTCTGACTTACGGGCGACAAGTAAGTGATATAACTTACATAGAAGTGCACACAGGTTTCACTAGAATGTATTGTTTTGAATAATTTTGCATCAGATTTCCTATAGTTATAATAATAGTGTTGGCATTGAAAGAGTATTAAGTAAGTAAATAAAAAAACTAGTAGTTATGTATCATAAAATAATGTATGAGGTAAAATAGTACTGGGTTAATTTATTTAAACATATTTCCATGAGTCAACACCGCATTCTAATTACATTAGAACATCACAGATTAGTTAGTTGTAATTTTAGGTAAATTATGCAATGCTATAGATGATGTGAATAACTTAGTGTGAGCCGGCAAGAATGCATGCATGCATGTGTGTGAACATGCAAGAATGCATGCATGCAAAAGGATATTTGCTCCACAATGCAGATTGTGATGAATATGATAAAAGTACATTCAGAAATACTTCATGCAGTAACTACAACTAGGTTGAACTCAGCCCGTACGTACTTCACACAAACTTCCAGATTATTTTGAATTCAACAGAACATGTGTTTGAGGCGCGGCATGAAGATCTTGATGTACTACATAAGAAATAAAAAAAAATCAATTTAAATTTAACAGTCGTCTATCTTTGTTGCAGTGCGCGGCCAGGTAGACCCCCCAAGAGAAGTTCGCTGTCGTCCCTCCCAGACGCCATGGAGAAACTGAAGAAGTCTCGTCTTGATGCGGCCGACTACGGCTACTCACCAGCGAGGCTCATGGGTAAGTGAAGAGTCTCTTTAGGGCACGTTTTTTGGGAGGAAACGTTGTGGTTGCCTGGGGCCCTATGCTCATGAAGCAAAATGCCAATGATTGATTGATTGATTGATCGATTGATCGATCGATCGATCGATCGATCGATCGATCGATCGATCGATCGATCGATCGATCGATTGATACTTTTATTTTCACTCTGACATTATCTTTTTCACTATTTTCACTGGCTGAGCCATTCACAAGTCATTTATAACAATCAATCGTCTTCAGAATACACACCTGTATTATGAAATACAGACAACTGCAGTATTCTTTTGTTTTCTAGAACATATTTATTCAGTACTGTACATATATATGTAGCATTCGGTCAGTTCCTGAAAATATCTATGTAATAGTTTCTTTATCTAAGCTTCATTTGTGATAGATTGATGTGAAGTTTATAGACCTCTTAAACTATTTAACATAAAATTAATAAAATTAACATAATATATTAAAAATTTGACATGCTTCTTGTTTTGATAGGATATTTAAATGACATGCATTATATATAACATAAGGTTATCTGGCTAATTTCTTGGTTTTTTCATCGTGAACAGCTGGCATTTATATTGGAAGGTGACAGGTGTTTTTACGGGCACAATTTATCTCTAGTCAGTCCAGGCCAAGGGTTGTTCGAATGTATCAAGTTAATATTACATTCATTATGCAATTTTCCATGACACTTCACTCAGTCTGTACGGCCAAGTTAACTACACACAGCAGCTTTGATGTGTGGTCATATTTCAATATAAACTCCTGTCACTGTGGAGTCAGAACCTTGGAGTGGGTGAAAGGTGACCAGGCGATTACTTGAAACTTCATTTAAATGCAGACTCTAAAGCATTTCTCACAAAGGCGTAATTTGTTTGTAGCGGGAAAATGTAATTCGTTGTGACGTTAAAAAAGAGTAGTGATGAGGTGGCTTCATTACAAAGAGTGGTATATTTATGGGGTTTATATCAGACGTGTTGTTGGTAGAATGAGGGGGTTATATCAAACGTGTTGTAGGTAGAATGGGGGGTTATATCAGACGTGTTGTTGGTAGAATGGGGGGTTATATCAGACGTGTTGTTGGTAGAATGGGGGGGTTATATCAGACGTGTTGTTAGTAGAATGGGGGGTATATCAGACCTGTTGTTGGTAGAATGGGGG
Organism: Oasisia sp. SBJ-2009; assembly: GCA_964017155.1. NCBI lineage: Eukaryota > Metazoa > Annelida > Polychaeta > Sabellida > Siboglinidae > Oasisia > Oasisia sp. SBJ-2009. The sequence goes on from OZ024860.1 coordinate 2,217,750, forward strand.
GTATATCAGACGTGTTGTTGGTAGAATGGGGGGGGGGTATATCAGACGTGTTGTTGGTAGAATGGGGTGTGTTATATCAGACGTGTTGTTGGTAGAATGGGGGGGTTATATCAGACGTGTTGTTGGTAGAATGGGGGGGGTTATATCAGACGTGTTGTAGGTAGAATGGGGGGTTATATCAGACGTGTTGTTGGTAGAATGGGGGGGTTATATCAGACGTGTTGTAGGTAGAATGGGGGATTATATCAGACGTGTTGTCGGTAGAATGGGGGGGTTATATCAGACGTGTTGTAGGTAGAATGGGGGGGTTATATCAGACGTGTTGTAGGTAGAATGGGGGGTTATATCAGACGTGTTGTTGGTAGAATGGGGGGTTATATCAGACGTGTTGTTGGTAAAATGGGGGGTTATATCAGACGTGTTGTTGGTAGAATGGGGGGTTATATCAGACGTGTTGTAGGTAGAATGGGGGGTTATATCAGACGTGTTGTAGGTAGAATGGGGGGTTATATCAGACGTGTTGTAGGCAGAATGGGGGGTTATATCAGACGTGTTGTAGGCAGAATGGGGGGTTATATCAGACGTGTTGTAGGTAGAATGGGGGGGTTATATCAGACGTGTTGTTGGTAGAATGGGGGGTGTTATATCAGACGTGTTGTAGAATGGGGTGTGTGTGTAACCGTGTATTCAAATACTGGCAATGACAAATCGGCTGGGGGGGGAGTGATGAGGATGGAGAAAGGGAGAGGAGGGACATGGATGGAGAGGGGTGGGGGAGAGACAGGGAGGGGAGGGAGAAGGAGGAGGAGAGGAAGAGAGGGAGGGAGGGAGGGAGAGAAAGACGGGGTCAGGGTAGAAAAGGGGAGGGAGAGGGAGAGGGAGGAGAGGAAGCAGGAGAGGGAGGGAGAGGAAGACAGAGACAGAGAGGGCTAGGAGCTGGTGGTCAGGAGGAGATGTAAGAGGAGAGATGTGGTGAAGTAGCACGGGTGAAGAATACAAAATACATAAAGTTGATAAACCCACGGATTAAGCATTATTTACAATAATTTACAATAATATGTAGTGTTTAATTTGTTTCTTTTCTCTCTCTCTCTCTCGTGGTTAGCTCATCACTCTATGTTAGCCACATATTTGTGACTAGAGTATTGTCGAGCTTGGTTTTCAGAGTTGTCCTTCTCTAGAATTACTGAGTCCACTACAGGTTACACATTTACCCCCTGTGTGGGATCTTTTACTTCCCCTGGCAGAGACACCAGATAGAAGGGACCACCGGCTTTTAGTGTCTCTTCCGAAAGACACAGGCAATGTGGGGTGAACGAAATTGCCTAAGTTTCGAAACGGCGGTAGGTGGGATTGAACCACCGTCCCCTCGATTGACAGTCCGGCGCTCTACCGCGCGACCACCACTCCTCACTTTCAGAATCACTATTAAGCTATAAATCATGCCATAAATCATGCTTTTCTTATATTGTAAAAAACCCACAATTTTCATGTTGTTGTATGTGGATGTATTACTGTGTAACAAATTTCTTAGAACTCTCAGTCTTAACTGCTTTATTGAGTATCTGGTTAAACATACAGCAGCGAAATAAACACTTCTTGTGGAGACAAACTCGTGAATGACTCTCATGAATATTCCCGTGTACTGAAGTGTGTATCTTTGCCTGCAGCGTAGAGTGAATTGGCTCTAAGCCAGTACATTTGCACCCCATTAGGTAAAACAGTGTTCGTCACCCAAATCAATTTAATACAATTTTGCCCTCAGGTCAATAGATGTTCAAATTAGTACCTAAACAAGTAATTATTATTTAAAATATAGATGTTTAATAAGAATCCAACAGTTGAATGTAGGTGGCAAACTATTAGGGTAATGGGTACCAGGGTGTCAATTACTTGCAAAAGTGTGAGTAATATTATCAAATCAAATAACTGGTTAGCTAAACCTTTTCCTTAGAACAGGTATTGGATCTATATTGGGTAGTCAACAATATTGTTAATTTTCAAAGATCAAAACTAAGTAGCCAGCAATTCTGTTGTACAAAACACACAATAACCATCATTGTTGGAACATTATTGTAACATTCACCACAATATAGTTGTATTATATATATATATATATATATATATATATATATATATATATATATATATACACACACACTATATATATATATATATATATATATATATATATATATATATATATATATATATACACACACACACTATATATATATATATTATGTATTATATTTATGTATATATTCTATTACTAACATTTCCAAATAGGAAGAGCTTTAAAAAAACTGTATTGTCAATACTGGTCATGAATTCATCCACTCATATTGTAATTATAACTATAAACGTTCTGGTGAGACTGTGTTTTAATAGTAAGTATGTAAACTATGTACATTATTCAGTTTTCAAATTTATGAAAGCTCGATGTGTCGTTCACACATTTACTGTCATTATAGAAAGGATCAAATCCTATTTTGAAATGGCATTTATGTCTGTTCTTGATCTCTTTCAATCAGTGACAAACAGTGCATTTGACAACCACTCAGGGGTCATCGAATGCACTTCGATCATGCACGCACACATGCATGCATGCAGAAATTATAAGCATTCGTGGTAATATCTTTTTATGGTGACATTATCATTCCGCACACAGACATGTGAACGAACGCATCAAGCGATTCCATTTGTTTACGTCTGCACTTGTGTAAAATGCCCTGCGTAAAAGGAGGCCATTACAGGCAGAATGGATTACGCGTAATCCGAACACATATCTTCTAATAACTGACTTTTACGACTCGTATCTGGCACGGATTTCTCCAAGTGCTTTTGCTGCCGCTGTCGCTGCTGATGAAGTTAGCTGAGGCATTACGACCTGTTATAATCTCTTAATGTAGTCTCTGAGAGTCTCCGAGAATGAAGGTGTCATTGTCTCTACGGACCATATTAGACGGAGGCCTGCTTCAGGCAGACCAGGTGGCAGCACCTGTCTCAGTGGCAGATGTGTTTACTAAAGCTGCGGAGTATGAACACATTGCCAGGGGAAAGACTGAGAAATATCTCCATCGTAAATTTGAAATGTCTGCAGTTTTCGTGATTTTTAAAAATGACATTGAAACTTTTAAAATTTGACATCTTTGGCAGACATTAAGTTCTTCAAAACAAACTAACTAGTACTACAGCAATGTCTCATTTATCTGGTTTTCAATAATATGGTTGTTTTGCAATCCACACATTTTGTGTGGGAACTGTCTTGAATAACATGCATACTAAGGTGCCTCGTTAATCCGCAAGTTTTGTTAATAACACCAGAAATGTTGGGATCCACAATTTCGGGTTAACTGAGACATGGCTATAGGATTAAATAAATTCTGAGCAGTAACTTTTAGATTTTTAGAAGTTGACTATAATCGTGGTTGTTCTTAAAATATGTAAAGAGTAGTGGTGTGAAAATATTTATAGTAATTTGTTATTTGTTATGTAAGAATCTAGACATAGGAGGCGTTGACTCCCTGCTGGTTGTAGAGAACAGGAGAATACAACTGATTTCTCCTCACAACAACTGAAGCTTATTATTACAGAGCTCTTAAAATCTTGTTAACTTTAATGATAAAATATATTTAAAAGTTGTCGTGTGTCTCGTTTTGGTGGGATATTGTCAACATGTGTGTTAATAAATACTGCAAGGTTCTCTGGTAAATGTCCTGTTTTTTCTCTTGTTGTTTTAGACAGTGTTGGTGTGAGTATATGTGACAGTAGTGGTGGTGGTCAGTGTCCTCTGGTCCTAGAGCTGTCCATACTCCAGGTTGCAGTGTATTCAATATGATTGTTCTGTTGCCCTGGGCTTTGTCCACTCCTGATGCGCCAATTCGATGATCATTAAAATTCCCTGGCAGTGTCCACTGTGTACAGAGTCTACTACAGACATTGCTGACCACTGTTGCCTTCACACTGGTCAAGCCGAGTCCATTGTGTGGTCAGTGGCGTCAGCAGACAATTTGTCAACAGAGACAAAGATCAAAGGAGTTGGAGAAAGAGTTGAGAGTGTGTAATGGGTTAGATAAGAGGTAGCACACAACGGGTGCCATTTTTCGATTTTAGAAAATTGTCAATGAAACAAGTCGGGCACATTTCGATGACTCATTGGGCAGGTTTAGTGGCTGCACCTCGGGCTATGGCTATTACGGGCAGCTGGAATGGTCATTCCAGTGCGGGTATTGCACATTTTGTATAGCCGCCGCAGTCATTGTGATCCCCACTGTCTGACATAATGTCGTCGAGTTACGCAGGATACGATCACAGCTTTTAGAAGTGTCGACAGGCGCGATGATGGATCGAGAGAAGGTCGGAATGGATGGATCGAGACAGCTGTAGGAAGGATGAGACTGTTCTCACAGAGTTGTTGGTTTAGCGGTTGTCACCAGCCGTACACAATGCATGCGGCAACGCAAACATTTCTTCAAGCCCCACCTGTTGTCGAACTCTGCAACTCCCGCGCCGATAAAAACTTGCAGCCGACGAATAATTATCTCCGTTATGAAATGTCAGATGTAGATTTCCCCTCTCCCGCTGGTATCCATGACACAGATAAAGGGGTGCGGGAAACCCAAGCCGGGTCTTTCCCCAAAACTGCCCCCACTGCTTTGAAATGAAATCTAGGGGAACCGATTTTTGCCGGTTGGCAATGATTAATAGTTTTCATATTGTATTGACTGGATGAGTAACGGGGCGGGAAGACTGTGCCCCTTGGCGACATCCCTCCCCCATACCCTCCCGCTTTCATCTTCCCGTGTCCCGTGTATGTGGACACCCCGTGTGGAGACGTCTCCCGGTGGTGTGAGTTGATAACTTTATAATGTCATCAATTGATGGAGTCAGAGACTTACACATTGATAAATGGACTCCATGTGTGACTCCCAATGATGACAACCCAACAACTGGCTCATTGCTCTTGGAAGATGGATTGTCAATGCCACATCTTTCATCTTACGTGACACTCCCTAAATTTGTCTGGAGAAACTGGAAAAAAAGATGTCGTCTTGACGGCCCTAAGTCTGCCGGAGACAAGTAAATCGCGTCTGGATGAAGAGTTAGTTTGTGTCTAATTTAAGTGTTGTCATTTGTTGACAAACTTGTTATTCAATGACAACAGTAGCCCTTTCTCCAGCTCGAAAATGACAGATCGCTGGGGGTTTACACATGTTAATATATCCAGATATGTATAATCTTTTCAAAATGCAAGCGGGGATGTTTAATGGTCGCAGTGTACACACATTTCTGCCAGTTTTAATAACTGATTTCGACCTTATTTGGGAGTGTAATTTTTTTCTTAAATTCAGTTGGGATAGTTATGGGAGAGAGCAGAGGAGAGAGGGGAGAATGGAAGAAGGGTAAACACAAAGAGGGGAAGAGGTTCGATGGGAAAAGATTATCTGAAAGAGATTCCACGGATAGGTACTCGGCTTATTATGTATTTAGAAAGTAGATAGCCAATAAAAGTGACTGAAAAAAGATTACATTTAAATAAAAGGTTTTCAAAATTTGCTTTTTTGTTCTCACCAATAATTATTTGTTTAATGTTTTATGTAACATTCTGCTGCTTCAGTACTGTAATAACAAATTATATAGACATTTACATTAGTTTACTGCTGCACTGCAAAATAAAATTGTCCGTGTCTTATTTCGTTGATAAATATTTCCTTAGTACAGAGACAGGTCATGGCACTTTTTCAGCTGCACGCAACATTTTCCAAAATTTTACTGGCGGATAAATGACAAAAATACTTGAAAAACATGCGCCTTCCCATAAATTAAGTAATCAGATGTTATTGCGTGAGCACCCCCAGGTGTGTATTGGCGCGTTTGAAGTTGATCAGGTGATTACTCATCCAATCAGATTGCGACGTGTTACGGACATGCCCACCAGAGGAATCGGAACGTTTCATCACGACGCACACAGCTCCACTCCACAATTATGGCTAATGAGACACGTTTTCACATGTTTTCTGTCAGTGCGAAGTTAAATCGTAAATAAATGATTAGATTTTAACTCGGTTTTGACACCAACATCGAATGCAGTTACTTCTCTGTCCCCGTACGTTGGGGTCTGTGCCGCTGGCGATGTCTTGTTTTCTGCAAAATGTCACTCGGGAAAACATCATTTTGATCTGTCTGGCATTAACACATGCCACGTCTTCCTGCGAAAACCGTTGATCATATCTCTAATATCGTTGCTGTGAGTGATTGTATTGAAGATGGTTGTCTGCTAAGTCATGTTTTCTCCATTCGTCTACATCAGTGTATTTTCTCACAAAGCGAGATAACTACTTTAAAACGATCTTGACCGATGCACAGTTATTAATACAATGTCTAAGATACTTTACTACAATAATTAGATTGCATTTAATAATCCCAACGCATTTCTGCAATTTGAATGTTTCATCCACATTTCGATAACAATAATATGTAACTTTCACACAGTAGAAACTGACACAGAGGCAGTTATTTGTAACTTTTTGGAGTTGATCTTTGATGTTGCCAGTTTTGTATAACATAAACCCACAAAAACAGAAAGTGGGCCAAAGTAGAGAATTGAAGATCAACGAACTTGATTTGTGATGAGTTGAGGATATTCTTTGACATCAACGACTAAAAGTCAGCTGAGAGTCGTCCAGAATATTGATCAGTGGAGAAGATAACTACAATGTTTGTACACCCAACCAAACAAGTGTAAGACTTGTGCTAGGGTAATAACAGGTTATGTTACGATAATAACAGGGTATTTTCCTGTCAGCGAAATTATAGTATGCGTGAATGCAGTGCTTGTAGGGAGTGAAATTCATTACGAGAAAAGAGTTATTTCATTGTATGTTCACACATTTGATGACAGGATAGTTGGGTACAGTAAGTTGAATAACACCGACTTCATTGCGTGCAGAGAATGGATTGATTGATGGTTGATGCATATGTAAAACGGTTCTACCACAAAGCATATCAACACCTAGCGGGGAGCTTTTCCGTCATGGAAAATGACTCGTCAAATAAGGTCCAAACAGGACCACCCTGAAGTAGATTAAGCGAAATATTCACAAGTTCAGTGGCCTTTGAGTAAGTTGATTGTTACAGCAGAAATAATGTTGACAAAGTAACAATGGTTGATACGACAATTCTACGTTGATCATTAAAGGTTTCTTATTTAACTCGAGTTATTTTGTTAACTTACGAAAACTAATAAATTACAAAATCGTTATTTTGTAGTTTTAAATAATTATATAACATGTAACTAAAAAGGCATTAATTAATTAACTGCTTTTAGCTGGTTTATGAAAAAAAGCCAGTTCTCTGCCATGTAGACTTCAGTGTTTTTGATGAATGATATACCTTTTAAATTACTGATGAGTGTGCCCTTTTTTTATGTGTAATTTCACTCGGGTGTGGTGTGGAAGCACAATGGTTAACTGCCTGCGACTTGTTTTTATGATTACAATTGTCATTCCCAATGTTTACCAGGGTGGAGTCGTCTAGGCGTTTATTTCTTATTTAAAAGTTCCATTATCAATTATTTATTGCATACCATAAAAGCAAAGTGGTGTAAAAATGTATCACTGTTGCATTATATATATGATTGATGCAATGTTCACTATTCATTTAGAGAATTAACATTATTAGTAACATGTTAAACTATTGAACATCGTTAGTACAGTTGCAGTAATGATGACTAATTATAACGAGGTAAACTTGTCTGTAATGACAACCTTTGTATAATGGTCACCTTTGAAAGTTCCTCATGACATCCTCTTAGTAAATATCAAGTTTTCTATAATGCCAACCTGTCTGTCTATTTTTAATAATTATTTTAATCACTTGTTAATTTGTTTTCATGACCTATCTATTTTTATTACCCACTTATTTATTCTTTTACTTGTAACCATAATTGGTTTAATTGTACTTTATAATATTGTACTTTTTCATTTGTTTAATTGTATTTTATGTATGCATAAAATGACATATGGATTTTTTCCGGAAATAAACATTATAAACATTATATAATCTGATCTTGTTATTTACAAACCTATCACATTTACGACAATTCTGAGTAGCAGTAAGTAATAATATGTGATAATAATAATAAATTATGTTAATGCAGTGACAGAATAAAATAATACTGTATGACATATGAATACTTCAAAACAATTGAATATTGTATTTATTAAATAATTTATACTATAAGTGGTTGTTTGTACAGTAGTCAGTATAAATTAGATCAGTTTAAAATAAAATAAAGACAGTAAGTCCACTATCTGGGTCAGACACATCCCAGATGATAGCGAGAAAGAAGAAAGGAATTTTGACGAACAACAACACTAGAGACAGTTTTGTTTTACAGATTTCAAGAAGACGGCTTTGTTTGCTGCAAATGGCTACCACCACTACCCCACCCACCTCACACATATCCCCTTCATGCCCATGGGCCACCCAGCCATGATGGGCCTAGCCATGGCTAATCACTTGGGCATTCGCCCGGAGTTGAACATGTTGCCCGACCGTCGGGCTAACGGGACCGACCTCAGCTCTCCAAGGTTGGTTGTTTGTTTGTGTAATTTGTTTATAGTAGTAACTGACTACGTGTACATAACATAGGTTTATGTATAAAAATCTCCCTCTCCCCATAACAAAACTAACTTATCTGATATTGGTCATCAACATTCTGAGATGATGCCAAATGTTATGTGTTGGACACCATGTTCTGAGATGATCCCTAAGTGACTCTGTCATTGAAATGATCCCTAAGTGAATATGTTGAGATAATCCCTAAGTGAGTTTGTTGTTGAGATAATCCATGTGTCTGTTGAGATGATCCCTGTGTGTGTGATGTTGAGATGATCCCTAAGTGAGTCTTGTTGAGATGATCCCTAAGTAAGTTTGTTGTTGAAATGATCTCTAAGTATGTTGTTGACATGATCCCTAAGTGAGTATGTTGTGGAGATTATCCCTAAGTGAGTGTGTTGTTGAGATGATCCCTAAGTAAGTTTGTTGTTGATATGATCCCTAAGTAAGTATGTTGTTGAGGTGATCCCTAAGTGAGTATACCTAAGTGAATATGTTGTTGAGATGATCCCTATGTGAGTGTGTTGAGATGATCCATAAGTGAGTCTTTTGTTGAGATGAAATCTAAGTGAGTGTTGTTGAGATGGTCCCTAACTGGAGCTATCATTAGCAGGAAGTGTATGGAGGAGGAGATGAGGGCGGAGCACAACAACAACAACAACAACAACAACAACAACATGCCGCTGAACCTGGAGAAACCCATCAACCTGGAAATGCACAAGAACGACAGTCGCCGTCACAGCATCACCGACAGAGACTCAGGTGTGTGTGTGTCATTTCATGTCATCGTCAGTGTCATCGTGTGTCATTTTCATGTGTCACCAACCAGTAGTGTTTTGAATTGACATGACTGTCAAATGCTTCATGAAAGTGTGTCACAAGTTGTAATAATTGCCCCTGGAAAATAACTGGCCCACAACATTTATCATTAATGTGTTTGTTTTCTTGTCATATCTTTATGACACCCATTTTTCAGACAGAACTAAACATAATAAAACTATTAAACAACAAATGTGTAATAATGTAGAGCGCAGTGGCCCAAGGGGTAGAACTTCGGACTCTCGACTAAGAGGACCCGGGTTTGAATCCTGTGCTGTTTTTTCAATCTACATAGCTCCAGTTCACTCAGCTGTATGAATGAGTACCTGTATGAATGCTCCTAAAGTAAGATATTTTGTCACTCAGTGTTGCCTTAGTTCATTGTGTGAATGAGCACTCAGGTTGGTAGACATTACGTGAATGAATATTGCTTGTGAACTATCTATAGAAGACACATCAATGTGTTTGCGTCAGTGGAGAGTGAGATCTAACTAGTTTAAGATGGTGGAGGAAGTGATGATTTGTGTCTTGTATCTTGAAACATTGTTGATACTGTAGGGTCAGCTACTGTACCCCTCTTGAGAAATGTTGCAGATACAGTTAAATGTATTATTTGATGATGACAAACCTCCAGACCCAAGTTGTAATGGAGTCATAAATCAAACAGGTCATGTGACTGCCACATGACTGCCACAAAGCCAGGTGACTTCTGTGGTGTACATTTCAACACCATCCGTCAAACCGCCCTTTTTCAGAATACAAACCCTTACATTCATGTGCGCGGGGGTAATATATTCAAATTGTTTTTAATCTGTCTTACTCTGCACAAAGGCGGCGACGATTTCACGTGGCATTTAATAAGGTTTAAGTACTATTTCAGTACGTCAACAATGTCGCACTTCATGTTTTAACCTTGATTGTGGCAGTATTTTACCACCAGAAATTGAATAAGATTGCAGTTTGACAGAGTAATAAATCATCACTTGAAAAACATCATTTATCACGTTCTGGGTTAAGATATATTGGTCTGTGTTTAATTGTGGTAAAGTGTCCTCTATTTATAAAAGTTACATGTTGTAAAAGTACCCCAATTTATATATTGCCAAATGGCATAATTAAGAACCCGATAGTTACAGGAGATGAAAAAGTGATGCAATTTAAGAAGATATATATTTGGATGTTATTTCAATTGAATCACAGTGTTATTCAAGCAAATTTACTGCTATAATGTTCCATATTTATAACAGGCATTATGAAACAAATGGTTGGATGTTCCCTTTGAAAAAGTCACCCATTTTTGTTAATTTTCAAGAGACAATTTGGGGATTGATGTCATAGTTTAAGAGCCATTTTATATTATACAAAATCCTAGATATTATCAAACCAAAAAATTGCAGAATTTACCACATTTTATCAAATTGTTTGGCTTGCTGAGCTACATAAAATAAAAACCAGATTGAGGCTGTGTAGGTATTATGAAACTGTTATAATTAAAAATATTGGGTCATGATTTCTTGTTATTGTTCTTTGTCTATATCTGCCCGGTTTGTTTTCTTTTTACAGTGGTCAGTGCTGGGAGCGAGGTCTTTGTCAACGGTCAACTTGACCTGTCAACGAAATCAGCAATGCATTCTGGGATGGACGACATTGACCTGGATGATGGCTCTGATGGTTCAGACGATGACGACATCGACAGCAAGTCTGGTTAGTTGGGATCATTCATTTCTCTCTGGCCCAAATACTGGTCCTAAATTTTGCTCGTTTCTTTTTTCGATCCCTGCCATTGTCCCTTCCAGTTCCAAATGTCATCCCCGACCCTAACGTGTCAACTGCGACATTCGTCTTCCCAGTCTACCCCCCACAGGGTAGAGTGCAGTGGCACAGTGGTAAAACATTGTACTCACAATCTAAAGAACCCACACTCAAAATCTGTTGCTGCCCGTTCAAATATTTTGCAAGTGCCTTCACTCTACGTTTACCAGTTTATTAGCTTTGTTGAACATGTACCTGCCTATAGGCAATGGAGGATATTTGTGTACGAATAATTGTTGGTATTAACTGCAATGTGGCTGAATGGTTCCTGGAGAAGTTGAGATGATGTTTGAGTGAACAGGTCTGTTCTCTTCACTCCAGTGATTCTTCGCACAAATTATTTTCAAAAAGTTTCACTTCCTGTTGTTTTGATTTATTCGCAAAGTTTATTATTTGAAATTAGCTTATAGGAGTTAAACAGAAAGATTGGAATTTTTAGGATTCTGGAAATAATTTTTAGACCATTACAAAAATTTGTTTCATATTTTCACCACGTATACAATACAATACACTGTACGGTACGGTACGGTACGGTACGGTACGGTACGGTACGGTACGGTACGGTACGGTACGGTACGGTACGGTACGGTACGGTACGGTACGGTACGGTACGGTACGGTACGGTACGGTACGGTACGGTACGGTACGGTACGGTACGGTACAGCTTAATTATTCATCTCTTGAAGGGCAATTACATTGTCTTATGGACAGGCATTGTGTATAAAACTATAAAAAAATATGTAAGATATATTTGAATAGAATATAAAATATTATAAAATATAATATTGGTCACAGCGTGTTATTGGCTGATGTCGTTGAAGTCACACATGTATATCAGGGTGATTTAAAATGTTTCTGGAAATGGATGAAGTGAAAAAAATCAAATCGAAGATGGGCCATTAAAGCAAGTTTATTTGAGTGGTCACCTTGTATCCAACTGACCACAGAGAGAGGAGGGTCTGAACACTGGACACTGGACAAGGGTCAGCCGGTGTGACTCGGTGTGACTCGTTTAATTGCAGAGGAAAGTAATCATGGCCTTGACTGGACACATAACAGATAATACAACTGGTCATTTGAGCTAGTAAACTGTGGCCAAAGTGTCCAATAAACAACTGTCCAGTTGACAGGACTGTGCAGGTTTATGTGCGTCCAGCACTGGTCATCTACTGGGGCGGTCAGTTGTGCAGGCTGCTTTGTCCCACGGTCAGTTTTCACCATAAACGTGTTGGATTCAAACACACTGGCGGACACATTTCACAATGAAATGTGCAAAACCATTAAATTGTGTTTCTGGGGCCTGAAATGTGGTGTAAATTGGCAGCGTAAACTGCGGTCTTTGTTGACCTGAAATGTGGTCTGTTGAGTCCATAAATAGTATCTGTGGGACCTAAAATGTATTTTGGGACATGAAATATGTTTTTGTGCCCTATGATTAGGTGTAGTCTTTAGGGGTCTAAAATATAGTCCAGGCAACCTGTGTGTTTTGGTGGAATTTGTGATAGTTCAGTTGAGGCGAGTTCACAATTCAGTTGTAATTTAATAAACACGTACCTGTATAACCGTGGTGGATGGGCTCTACCCATCCATATGACAGGTAGATGGGCTCTACCCATCCATATGACAGGTGGATGGGATCTACCCATCCATATGACAGGTGGATGGGCTCTACCCATCCATATGACAGGTGGATGGGATCTACCCATCCATATGACAGGTGGATGGGCTCTACCCATCCATATGACAGGTGGGTGGGCTCTACCCATCCATATGACAGGTGGACGGGCTCTACCCATCCATATGACAGGTGGGTGGGCTCTATCCATCCATATGACAGGTGGATGGGCTCTACCCATCCATATGACAGGTGGGTGGGCTCTACCCATCCATATGACAGGTGGGTGGGCTCTACCCATCCATATGACAGGTGCGTGGGCTCTACCCATCCATATGACAGGTGGACGGGCTCTACCCATCCAAATAACAGGTGGGCGGGCTCTACCCATCCATATGACAGGTGGATGGGCTCTACCCATCCATATGACAGGTGGACAGGTGTCTGCATAAAACTATGACTGGAATATTGCTTACGAACCTAGATGTTACCATATTATTATTGTTGATATTATTAATGTAATATATATATATATATATATATATATATATATATATATATATACATATATATATATATACATATATATATATATATATATATATATACATATATATATAATCAGGACTGAATACCTTTCCCCGTGGTTTTCCCGCAGCTTGAATTATCCCTGAATAACATGTCACTGTGAAAGGGTATTTGTGGGACATTTCCCCTCGGTGGGTGGTACCAGGGCCTTGTCATGCTAACAGGGCAGTTGCCACCCTCTCCCTTGGGGTACACAGATAATTGAAATAGGGGTGAAGTCCCTGCCTAATGCTGGCCTGGGATGTCCATCAAAGACACTGGCTTGACCCGGGGCCAGTGTAAATTGACCATCTCTTTTATACTATTCTGTGTCTGTGTTAATGGTGGTGTTTATGCATGTCTACAAGATGGGGAGTTTAGTCCTGGGTGCAGTCTGTCTGTGGGGAGGGTGAACCTACTAAATCGGGTGTGGATTTGTACTAATGTAAGAGGTAGTATGTCTCTTGGAAACAAGTGTGCTATTGTGTGCTTTAATGTGTCTATCGTCGGTACATATTATATTTATATGTATTATAATGTTTTACCAAATAAACTCACTCACTCACATACTTAAGTCCTCATGGCCCATTTCATTTTGTATTTGTTATATGTCATTCACGGTGAAACTGTATATCAAATGAAT